>JAPYZS010001647.1:0-13583 GCA_030522925.1 Trissolcus japonicus | reverse complement strand
CCTCGCGGGGCCCCGATTCAGTTGGAGAGCCCGTTTATAGGGATCCAACACCATTCATTGGCAGAGCCCGTTTATAGGGGATACCCATTCACCCATCGCACGCAATCCGCCGACCCTGATCGCAGGCCACGACGACCGGGTCACTCAAGCCCTCATACCAACAACAAGGTCTTGCGATCCCTAATAAGGGACTAATTTCAATAACTAATACAAGTATATTATTAAAAGTGAAATGTCATAAGATCTATTCACAACTCTTTTTTATTTGTTATAAATTTAATATAAAAAAAATAAAAAAATTGTTTCATCAAGATTCGAACTCGCGATTTAAAATTCAAATCTATCCGATTCTAGCCACTACACCACTACGGCTTCTTCCAAACTAATTATTATGGTATTAATCATACTTATTTATTTTGAAAAAATGAAAAAATTGTTTTCGTATCATACTGCTAATTCTTTGTGCTTGAATTAGCAGCATGATATTGACGCGTTACTGATGATATGACACGTTCACGCGTAATACGTAACGCGTGTTCAACATATCCATTAATGAGTTTTTTTCTTTAATTTTTATGTTTTTTATTATTCAGTCCCTGTCTACATGTACTTCCCTTTGGAAAGTCATAGTGTTTTTATGAGATAAATGGTCTCTAAGCAAACTACTTCCACATCAATATAAGTGGTTAAACATTGTTAATAACACGGAATCATCTATTTCTGATCTAAAATAGACCCTTTTCCAACCAAATACACCTTCCAATTTATAGTGTTTTCAGAGTTTCTTCCCAAAATGACGCGACGTATACTTTGTTTAAAACGTGATTGAGGCGGCGCTACTTTTTTATGTACTAAATATTTTTAAATATATGTACTTTTGAATCATGCAATAAAAAATTATCGATTTTTTAAATTCCGACAGATAGGCATGACTCTTTAAATGGATATGATTCAAAGAATTTGTTTCAAGATAAATGTGGGAGCTAGAAATCTCAAAAGACGGTCTAGTCGTAATAAAAGAAATTTGTTTGAGTTTTTGATTTTAAAATTTACATTTGACAAAATTTAAAACATTAAAAAAATTTTTTGTATGAATGGGTTTACTTGAGCTGATTAATTGTCGAAAATATATTAAATTTGAAAAAATTTTGAACAAAGATTCTTCCTGGAACTGAAATTTCAAATCCTAGTGATTCCTGAGCAACGGTTGAGTTGCTCAGAGAAGTTGGGAAAGTTGGGAACATGGAAAAGTTGGGCCTCATCCGATGCAATTTTAAATATGAGTAATTTTTATCGTCGAAAGTACTATTCGGAATACAGTAAAATTTTGAATGGAAATTGATTTATGAAGGAGACAAATGTAATCGAAATTTTGAGACCCAGAAATTAAGACAGAAAAAATGGCCCAAGATTATTAATGAAATTCATTATTAAAAGTCTGACTGTCCAAGCAAGACAGAGTCAGAAGTAGATAATAAAATGTTTAATTATATACGCCACGTCAAATTACTACTCTGAACTCGGGTGAACAAGACCCAATATGTAAAATTTTGAAAATTTTTATTACGAATCATTAATGAAATCGAATAGTTAAAATTACCTCAGCAATGATTAAGAAATAAAAGGAGTTATAATTTGGAAGAATGGAATCTGGTGTTACCTTTTCTCTTTTTAGGGTTCATCATGAGCATATGAAAATTACCAGGTGTTGAACAAAAACTACTTTGCAATAAATGAATCCTGAGTAACCAAGCTCACACAAAGACACTAAAAAAACAATAATTTTACTGGACAGTCTAATTTTAAATTGACAAAAGCACTTACTCAGAGTCATATATCATAGAAATTAATGAATATAGAAGACCATAAAGTGATTTGCCTATTTCTAATGATTTTACTTGAGTAATCTCGTTAATGGAATAAAAATCATGCCTATCAATAAGAAGTTTATATAAATTTCAAAAACGCAGTTACAACATTAAAAAAAAAAACTTCAAGGTATAAAAATTTGCAATAACAATTTTTTCCATTTGTTTCTAATTTTCATAAATTTTGACATGGATATCTTTTTAATTGAAAACATTCCATTAACTACTTCGTATCGACAATACAATTTAACAGTTTCGATTCGATTCCCAAACAAGGGAATCGAATCGAATTTTCAACTTGAAAATGTTTAACGATTTTCATGGAAATTATTCTTCCCTTTTAATGTTCTTTTGTTATTATGCAAAAGCATATCGATATAGCACGCATCAGATGTTTAATTCAATGGCAATTAATTTTTTTCTTCACAAAAAATGATTGTGATTTAAAAATTCTTTTGATAATCGTAAAAAAATTAACCATTTTTTCGTGTTGGTTTAATTTTGCACTACAATATTGTGTTGTATGATTGTATGCAGAGTGGCATGGTATCAAAAAATGATAATCAAGACGTACAATATTCATGTTCATATCGCTGTAGCGTTCAAATATTTCACCTCTGGGCAGTGAGAGATTGAATGAAATGAAAATAATAAAGTGATAAAGGTCGAACGGCAAAGGGCTGGAAGGAGCGTAATAGGCGTGTATGGGAGATTGAAACGTGGTGACACTGGTACCTTCCCCATTTGAATAACTTAATACGTCACGCTCACCTAGCAGACAATACAGTAAAATTGCCTGACAATAGTGTATGATTTACTTCTTGCTCTCATTACCCCGCTTTGTCGCAGATCGCCTGGTGACCTGTTGTCGTTAGAAAAGTAATAGAAGCCCTTCTATGCCTCCTACTGTCAACCTCTTATATGAGTGAATTCATGAAAAGTGTACAATTTCACTAAAATTCATAAAAATTTAATTTTGTATGATTATTACTGATACCTGCAGATTCTTTCATGTTTTCGTCTAAATAAGCATACAATCGCTTTCACACAAAAAAACAGTCATTAATGACTAGTTTTAAAGTGTTTTCTTGACCATGGAGCTTACAAAAAGCCATGGAGCTGTCACTATTTAAACATAGTTAATACCTTATCGAATCCGCACAAAAATTTTTTCCGCTTGGATTATGAAATTTAATCATGAATTACGTCAAATAATTCTTATATAGCTTAATTTCGATGTGAAATGTAAAGGGGCCAGTGAGCAATGTGATTACACCATGCTGACTGGCTTTACACCGAGTTTTGTCCCTTGACAATTTCAAGGTTTCGATGATAATTTCTGATCATTGAAAATAGCTGTGTTTTCTTTTCATGAGATAATAGTTTTACAAATTCACTAAGCTATTCATATTACTGTTTGAAAAATTTTACGACTTGTTGTCGATACGAAAATATTCAATTTTATCGCTTATTATATTTTTGTCGTTTTTTTTAGGACATGAATAAATAGAATTAAGATTCTGATGAAGTCATGATTATTGGACTATAACAAAAAGAAAGGAGATCCTCCATAGTTTCTCTAAACTGATTGTCGTTGTGCGATTATTTTTAATCGAGTATGTTAACTTGCCGACACAACTCAATTAAAATTTAAGTCAAGACATGCAACGGAGCTAACATTTTCGTTCAGTTTCGAAGTATAAATATTACATATTCATAAATTCTATACTATTTTATTGCATATTCTCAATCTGGTCTAAAAAACCAACACTTCGATATATTATAAGCTTACAAAAATAAAACCTTTTCTGGTAAAAAAGATGAAAGACACTATTGTGCACTTTTAGAGAATTCACCTATATGATTCGTGATCGATACAGGCTTCTGCAAAAATGCCGCGTTCTGCAAATTAAATGAAATATGTTTCTCTTAACTTCATAATAAAATTACAATATTCATGGGAAAACAATATTTTGCGCTAAATACAACCACATGATTCTCGGATCAATTCATTTTCTTTATTCTCTATTGTAACGATGCAGGAAAATTGTAAACGTGTTTTTTAATTTTTCAAAAATAAACTTATATGATAAAATAATAAAATGTCTGACAATGAGAATTAGAATAAGCTATAAGAAATAAGATATGTATGATTTTAGAGAAGAATTTTGAAATATTGAAATTGAGATCTGTTTAAGCAATACGGTTCGTCATTTCACGACTTTGTTCATTTCCAAATTCAATAGCTTTAAAATGATTCAATTAATATCGGTACGAAATTAAAGTACGATACAAAAAATTACGAACTATTGCTACAACAGGTCTGGAGTCATAAAACCGAAAGTGCGACCTATCGTTGGCCATCGATGAGCGGGCCCGCTACGCATGAATTAGAAAAAGGACTTAGACAAAAACTTCATTACTATTTGCTTGCGTAATATTCTAATGTTGGATCCGAACTAAAATTTAAATGAAACTAAGTAATAAAATGGCAATTTTATTACTTTGAAAATGTCTAGGTCCACTGTATATTTTATTTTTACAATTCAAATCTACCTCACTTTTTGTGTAATTTGTAACGCGGTGGTTACTTTTTTTGTGTTGTAAAATAAATTTTCAAAAAAAAAGAATGTTGTTTGGGATCCAGGTTGCGGATGCAATGGTTTTTCAGCTAACTACTCGCGTGATAAGCGCGAAACTCTTATCGCGTTCGTCGTAGGCTATGGTATCGGCTCAATGGACTAAACAAAAAAAATTCTCAAAGTAATCTCCATGGATTTAAATTTTATTTCAAAAAAATTATGTGAGAAGAGAAAAATAAACAATGATTCCGGCGAAGCATACATGTGCGCTATATTCAATTACCATCGAACAATTCTAATTAGTGACGAAATTAGGAATAAAACAAAAAAAGAATTGTCGAACTTAGAACGTTAGTACAATGAAACTTTTGAAATTAACATACAACTTGACTTTCGACCGTTGATCTGATTCGATGGAAAATGAAAGGCAAACCTTTGGACGCTCTGACGACCGTAGACACCCACTCGTCGACACTATTGCCGGCACAAAAAATTATTTAAAGAAAAAAAACAAGACTCTTCCAAATAAACTACACTAAATTACGCAAAAATACAAAAAGAAAATTAGGGTCACTAATCTGCGCTTGGCAGGTCCAGAGAAGAGAGGGAGGACAGCCTTGTGGCGACCTTTATAGGCCGCCTCCCCACCCCGTGCGCAACGCAGTATCCGGCCGGAACTCGCGTTTAGACCCCCTAACGGAGGATGACAACTGGGGCGTGTACCCCCTTATCGACCCTGGTCGATAACGGCGAGCGAAGTCTCTGTTACACCGTTGATCCGGCCTTCTCGGGGTCGTTTCCGTGCCATCCTGGGCCACCGAGTACACCCCAGGGATTGGAAAGGGCAAGTCTAAATCAAAAAATATCCTCCGAGCTGAAAATAATGCCTTTCATTAGTATCTGTCGCAAACGGTTTGGTCCCCGGTCCGTCGATCGTGCTCCACAAGTGTGGAGCACGATCATTGGATCATTGGATTGGATGTATCATCTCGAATCTTAGAATTTCGTTCTGTTATTTAATTGTTGTCAATATATCATCGTCAGTTTTTTGTGTCATTGTCAATGCAAAGAGAGAAAGAACGATAGATACATGATCTGAATTGTGATTCTATTGCTTCTTTCATCTTTCTTGGCAAATACCCGGAGAAAGTAGAAGGTCAAGAGTATCGACAAATGTATTTTCTATTCATTGATATTTATTCATCAGTATTCTTTCATCTATAACATTTAGTGATTTCTTTTTTGTCTTGAAATCTTCAATTAATTTTTACAAACGATCGACATTGATTCTGTCAAAGTTTACAAATAATTTACACATTCGAACTCGATTAGATCGGATGGATTACTTCTCTCGATTTCATTGTTTTTAATAATATTTTCATAACTATCAATAAAATTTTCGTAAAATTTATTAGCTATTTTTGCGTCATCGCGAATTTCATGTTTGTAATTTTCGAATTTAATGTTGTAACAATCGATTCCAGTTTGTTTTTCTGTTTCCATTAAATTTTCATTTATCTTATACAGATTGTTTGGATTATGTTGTGTTTTTTCAATCTCATTCTTATAATAATTTTTCTTTGATTTGTGAATGAGATCTACGGTTTTGTTTCTTTTTATCGTATATTGATTCCAATGACTCATATTATTAGTATATTTGAACAATATATAAATGTGTTCCTGAGTTTTGATTTTAATTTTCACTTCCAATGTGAACTATTTCTTATCTTTTTTATTCACGAAAAATTCATACATTGGTGCTAAAATATCTATTCACTTTCTATTGGATAAATTAGTTCATTCATTATATTATTCAAGTTGTCATGTTGGTGAAGGACCACTGTTTCCTGCCATTCGTCTCCCAACTTTTTTTCTCTTTACTATTGATATTCCTCATTTAAATTTTTTTTTTAACAATTTTAACGTTGAAAATTATTTTCGACAATGTTTCAAAATTCAAAACCTGTCAAACCTTCTTAATCTGTCAAACATTTTCAACTTGTCAAACATTTGTTCATTTCGGTCAGAATTTCAGGTGATAAAAATGGCAGCTGCTATGATACCTGAAGCTAGAATAATTCTGAGTGAACCAGAAATAATTTCAGCCGTCGAAGGACGCATTTACTATAAACATGGTAAAAGTAAGGAAATTATCAAGTGGGTGTGGCACAAAAAAAGTGTTACGCATGGGTTGAAGCTCAGGAGTAGGGGGACGAAGAGTCTCCGTAGTGCAAGGAGGGCCTGCCATCTCTGAGCACAAGCATCCAAACGACTTAAAACTTGTCGCAGCGAAGAAGGCTCTTGTCAAAATGAGGTGTCAAGGCAAGGGAAACCTTGAACGCCGGGCCGTCTAATTGATGCGTGACCTCAACGAGCTCAATCCTGCTTTTTCTTCACAAATGCCGTGATAACATTAGAAACATAATAACTCGAGACCGACTAAAGGACCGTCCAACTCTATGCGTCTCGAAGACATTGAGAAAATTCTTTAAGAAATTGCTTGATATGCCGGAGACATATCAGATTCAGAAGCGGATAAGCCATCAAAAATGATAACACGATCACAAACAAAAGATAAAATACTAAGGGATTATCATGGAAAAAGATCAAGAAACCAAGAAAGTAAAGATGAAGCTGAAGAAATAGGAAATTATGACGGTCAAAATACCAGGGTCAATTTGCTAAATACAGACCCGGTACACAAAGATATACGTATACCGCCATCACCCACAAACCGCGCTTCCAACCTGGACCGAGACCAAAGACCACTAAGATAAAATTTAAATGTTGAAATTCATTCACAGGCTCCAGTTGAGCCGCAACCTATTGTACATGCATCGAAATCTTATATCCCCAGTGAGATCGCCTCAACTGCAAGACAACCGGGCCGAGATCGAAACTCACCGCCTCTAAAGTGCCCCAGACGTGGAATCAAAGAAGCGATTGCCGATGACGCTCATCCAAAAGACAATGTTATTTTCACAATGAACGCTTTGCCTCATCACGATGTACACATCGCATATTTCTTATCCGTGGATGTCGAACCCAAGTCCTTACTCCTCTCCCGCTTTGTTTGAGAAAAATTGATTTCTCAATTAGAACTGCTCCAAAGCAGACCTTGCACGTGGAAAATTATTATGACTAGATCGTGCATTATTTAAATGTACGGTCTAGTTATCAAAGCACGGCACGCTGATGTAGCTAATCTCTCAGACTATGTATTCCAATAAAAAATCTTGATCCTTAATAGAAATAATTTTAATAAAAAATTAAATTTGTTTTGTCAATAGAGAAATAAATACGTTAATTATCACTAAAAACAGGATATGGGAAATAGCCACGAAAAAGACAGATTTATCATCGAGTGATATGAGTTCAACTGATTCTGTTCCGCGAAAAGAAAGACGAAAAGATAAGCTGTTCTTGTTCTCTCTCGTCGACTTATGCGAAATGTCAGACGTCCACGAGCTCTTCTCCTTTTTCTCTTTGAACGCCTAGAGCGCATACGCCAGAGTGAAAAAGGGATCCCTTTTTTTCGTCTGACAGTCTCAAGTATACTCTCCTATACTATGAGACGCTCGAGCGCTTTTCTAACGCTCTCTTTGGTTCTAACCGCTCTCGCAAAGCGTTCATTCTTGCTAAACGCTCTCTCGATGATTTCTCTCCCAATCCCACGTAGAAAAGTCGGTGGCTCGTTAAAACTCACAATCGCGCCAAGTCTAGCAATGTACTGGCAGGCAATCGTTGTCAGTTGGTACTGCGCCAGGCCTGGTAACATACAGTAAGCGACAGTTGGCAGGCGGTACTGGAAAAATGCATAATTTTTTGAAAAAACCAAGCCTAGAATCCAGTAGAAGGAACAACGGTTGCCCAGTCGGTACTGAACCAGTACTGCTGCGTATCATACATCAAAATATTAAACTCAAATACATTTTCATCTCAACTTTTAATGCAATGAAGACTGCGCAATATATTCATCGTCCATCTTACTAAAAATACATTTTACTGCAATGTCGGTAATATAATATAGATGTAAATTATTTGAAGTTTTTGACATGCGCATGACGTCAATTTTCCGACATGGCATTGGATAGTCGAAAATATTTCCGGTAACTAAATATTTATAAACTTTGATGAAGTATGTTTTACTATCATTTTCTTTTCCAGCAAAAATTTCTTTTATTTGAACAATGATACCATTTTTTAGTAACACGGTGTTATTGGAATGCCTTCGAGTTAATGTCATATCGTCAGACAATTTAATTTGCGAATAGACAATGACATTTTTTTCTTCTTGTAGTACATCAAAACATATTGCTTCACTTTTTTACAGACTTTATAAATAAGAAAGAATCGATCGTTAACTAAATTACGCGATGCTTCTTTTATTAACTCTGACAATCGTTTGGATATCTGAGCAAGTGGTTTTGTTCGAAATTGGCGTTCCAATTCAAAAACGACAAAAAAAATGTATGAAAAACAAAACTGCGTCAAAAGAAAATAAAAAACCAATAAAAACAAATACAAAAATTATAATTATTTCTTGATAATTTTCACGCCATTTTGGGCAAAAGTGGCAAAAATTTATCCCCACCACGAGTTGATGGACTTGTACGGGTATAAAAAAGGGGGCCATTTTTGTTAAACATTCAGTCTTGTTTTTGTTATTGTAGTTGTTGGTTGTTCACCAAAAGTATTGTGATTCACTGAAAAGATCTCGCTGGTCGCTGCTTTGAAGAACATTGCTTCGTTGAGTTTGAAATTTCGGCTAAGTTCTTCTTATTCTATTTGATCTGTTTATCTAAAAATGTTGTCTAAGTCCTTTTGGTTTTAATTCGGCTAATTTCGTTGGTATTGCTACATTAGTCAAATTATTGATTCGGCCAGTTCACTTTAAATTTGATTGCCACACTTAAAATTTGAATCAACTTGAAAAATTTTATTGTACATTTTATTCTCTAAAAAATGATTCACCTAATTATTTGTTTGTTTGTATCTAAAAGTCGTCGCAAGAATAGAGTCGATCGTGCGACTATATCAAATTTGATGTGGCGAATTTTGTCCTTGAATTTCAATATTTTGTTTTTGCAGTGCCGAGAGTCATCAAGTTGCACTCAATTCTCAGGCGATCAACGAGGTTCGGTTGATCTCGAGTTTAGCAATTGTGCCTCAGTGTCATTGCGGACAAAATTATATGAATTGTAATGTTTTTTCAGCGTCATTGATCATCCGACCAGTGGTATTCTGTGTCGGATTGTTTATGTCCTTTATATGTACTAATTGTGGTCAGCGTTGACCTTTCCTATAAAATTTAAAAGTTGTGCAAATTTTAGTGAATCATTTCACCTTTTATCAGGGTTAAATTTAATCCTAATTCAATCTCTTTACTTCGAATCAAAATAATAGGCATTTAAATTTCATTCAGCCTGAGCGATATGATATAATACGTTCGGGTTTGTTTTTGCTTGAGACCGTATTTTTGATCGACTTTATTTTAAAACTTATTTCCAATCTCGTTTCCAAGAATTGGATATATCCACAATTAACCCTTCAATATTTTTATTCCAAACTCAGCAAATTAATTTGATAAATCAAAATTGTGATTAAATTATATTATTTAACAAAATCGAGAATATGCAATAAATAAAGGTCATTCCCTAACAGATTTTTTAGAATTGTTTACATGATTTTCGATTAAACAATTTTCGGAAACATAAGCAGCATAATCAGAAAGCTTTGCTTTCATGATTACAACGTCATTGGCAATGTCATTCAAATTGTGAAAAGAAATCGTAACAGAATTTTTACCATAATTTTGTGGCATTAGTACTACAAATTTCCTTAAAAAAAAAGATTAACAATGTTCTGCATTTTCTACTGCTATGTTTGAACTTAATATACGACTGTTATGAGTCGAAGCAGGTTAAAATATTCGAAGTCCGTGATTCGATTTTTGAACTCAGACTTTATCAACTATGATAAAACTTGGTTACAAGACGTATGATTAGTTGATTTGATTAAGAGTACTGATTAATTTGGAACTGAAGGAAATGAGCTCTGTACCTTCTTTTAATTAGTCGTGTCAGAGTTGATGAGGGTTACCCCTTCTTGGTCAGGTCACCTGGAGATTGTACGAGTGCTGGTTGCAAATCGCGTCATCAATTCAGGTGGCCCTGTTATCCAGTTGGCGGAATTCGCGGAAAATGCACTGATTAGATGCAGCCGGATGTCGTTCAGATAGTTATTGGGTGTCTTCGATACTCAATACCTTTCTGGTGTAAGAAGAGTTTGAAGGAATGTTTAATTAATATAAAAGAATGGTCAAATAGGAATGGTTATGATGGGGCATAACAGTCCTCCCTCCCTGGGTTAGTCGCGAGTCCCTTTGCGGCGATGAATGTGGCCAACTGAGCTGACAATTAAAATGTATATATGTGTATATGTTGTATCTTATTTCATAAGATTTTTTTTTTTTTTTAGAAATATCCTTAAACCTAAGTACAAAAATAGTCGTTGGAGATTTGGTGGTCTTACAGATGGACGTCCCATATGTCCCTCGAAGTCCACCGAAGTATAGGTTTGTGTGCGACGCCTTGAGAGGTAGAGTTGAGGTAGAGCTTAGCAGTTTAGTATAAATCCATTGTTTTCTTTTTTTGTCTTTGGGTTCTGGTTGAGATTCGTTGTATTGGTGCAGTGTTTGAAAGTCAGTAGGTATCTGCCGGCTGAGGTTGCTCCATTATTTTTGTTTACTGTTTATCAATTTTTGTATGAAAAGAAGCAATGATCTCGGTGTAATTGTGCCTCGGTTTTTGAGTATATTTGCCTTAAATCTATTTGTGTGGATTTGTTTGTTTGAGTTTTCAACCTAGTAATGTTGAGGTGGGCCTGCTCGTCGGGGTAACGTAGGATAATTTTGGTTAATAGTTGCGTAGTTTGGGTCGTGTAGATTGTTTGTGGGAGCAGTCGGACCCTGATCATGTTGTGTAAGACTGTTTTCGACAGTGTTGTTCGGTGAGTTCGCAGGTAGGTCAATAGGGGCCTGATCTTCGGCTTGATCAGATTTTTGGGATTGGTGTCGTTCGTACTTACGTTGCACGCGATACAACAAGAAATTTGTAACTAAGTCCTAAACGGCTCCGATAAGTATAAATAACCAGCCATACGCAGCTTTGAGCGATAAGAAATGCAATCCGGTATCGATAATTAATTTTATAAATCTTAAGATCATGTAAGTTCCAAGAAGTCCAGTGGTAATATTACCTACGTCTTTCATAATGCCCCAGAGTTTCGTCCAGGTATTACTAGAAATACGATAAATTGTATTTTTATCTAATAAATTTCCTAAATAAGGGCCTGAAGTTGATACAGTCTGTCCGGCAATTAAACGTGCAAGTTTGTTTATAATATCAGGTTGATCGCGAGGTTGCATCATATATTCTCTTAGTCTTTGTAAAGCGTTGTTAGAATAAATTCCGGTTTTGGTTAGCTGGTGTGGGGATACGTATTCCCAGGTGGGTGTGGAATTGAGTTGTAGGATGTGAGGAGGGGTTGTCATAATGAAGGTCGGCGTCATTTTATAATAATTTTCATCTATGAAAAATGTTGGGGGTAACACGGGATTGCATGTGATTTCGGAACCTACTTTCTTGAGAATTTTGGTTCTTGGCGAGAGGAATACGGTTTGATTATTGTGTATTACTGGTAGTTCTTGATAGCATCTGTCTGTTTTTGCAACTGTAACTTCTACGAGAAAGCACTTCAGGACGTAAATGTCTTCGCCAAGTAAGGCTGTATATGCTGGCTGGTCCTTGTAAATCAGGCTGAACTCATCAGCATTTTGCATAGCAATGCTTAGAGAATTTTTTAATACTTTTCTTTTAAGTTCAAATCGTTTGGTCAGTCGGTCTAAGTATAATGTTTCAATTTGAGTCCGGAAATGTTTTTCGATATAAATGAATTTACTGTTTACATAATTGAAGAGGTATAAGTCAGCAGTGTGTATGGTCGTTTTGGCCTTGAAAAATTCTCCTTTGGTTCCTTGTAAAATGTATAATTTTGGGTGTTCTGTACGAGTTAGTATGTGACCGCACGCGTTTTGTGACGAAAGTGTTGTAAGAGCGAAAGGGACATTCTGGGAAATGAATCTTCTGAAGTAACCGCAATAATTGTTTAGAGTCCGTTATGCGTTCGGATTTTGTTTCAATAGTGCGCATGTGTAGTTGTGTACGTGAGTAGTAACATAACGACTATAATACATAACCTCAAAAACAATATAAGGTATGATGTATCATAATTGTTTCATAGTCGTCACAGAAAAGAACGATGACTCATGTGAGAATTTGACGACCCAGCAAAAAATGCAGAAAAACTGAAAAATTCTGACGGCGTCGGTAGCGTACGGCGGAGCGTGCCGCCTATCCCCCCACTCATGGTCCGCTGAGATGACGCTGGTCTAAGAACTCGCTGTCCAAAATACCAAAAAGTAATATAAATATAAAATTATAGAAATACACTACGCAAATGATGTTATCTTGTAAAGAGAATGAGAATAGAATTATGCAATTCACTTTTAATACTGATTCATTGAAAAACTCACATATATAGATGAGAAAGTTTTGTTCGCTAACCCGGATACTGCTGTTTATATTAAGTTACAAGATGACAGGTGATGATGAAATAAGAAGCATTGAAGACGACGTTTGTATCTTTTATTTAATATAAATGCAGCTATATTACAATTTCGATACATTTCTATTACGATGTTCATGGATTTTATACATTATGTACAAAGTTATTCACAATTTGTTTCGTACAGTCTTTTATTGGGACTCACTTGCGTAACCGAAAGGTCGGGAATAAAATTCACCGTGAGGTCTTGCTTTTTTCGACACGGGTTTTACGGTCTTCGTCTCCGTACGGGTGACGATATTGACAAACGGTGTGCGGCGGATGTTTTCGCTGACCAGGACGACTGGCTCGGTGCGCAGTCCTTTAGCGAATTCCTCGAAAACGGTGTGGTCGATCGCATTGGGTATTTTGTAATTAAGGGAGACGCCTTTTATTTTACAGACTACCCTCGTCTCGCCAGACGCGTTGCGCACGGTGTACGCGTAGGCTTTCGGACCTATGCTAC
>JAPYZS010001646.1:0-21653 GCA_030522925.1 Trissolcus japonicus | reverse complement strand
GCCAGGCGCCCAACAAATAATTTCAAATTTTATAAAGCAATTTTTTCTCTCGGTCACTTAAGTGCCCGAGTATTTGAAAAGTAATTACAACGTTGCAAAGTAATCTGCGGACAAAATAAAGATAATCATGATTATAGATCCAACAATGTTCCGGTATCTTCAAGAACGGGGTACGACAATTCTTTACTGTCGAGGATACAAATACAGCAAGGATGTGGACAGGGTAAGGCAACGGACAGTTTGGCGTTGCTCGACAAGGCGTAATACCCACTGTACGGTTTCTGTTTCGATCGATGCCAATGGCAATCTGGTATTTAATGACGATCATGAAACGCACATCGTTGATCCGAAAATGGATGAGCTGGCTAAGAATGAACTTGAATCAAGGATGATCAACATGGCCATAACCGAGCCCAATCTTACGTACAAAGAAATTTACGACCGGGTTATGAAAAAGTAATTTTTTTCTTCATCTAATATTCTTAAATATATATATTTATAAAAAAATATTTGTATCGTTATGTAACCAAACACTTAGCCATACTTGAACCTGATCTTATTTCAGTTCCATTGGATGTTTATAATTTTATTTCCATTTAAATAAGAATAATAATTAATCACGTTGTTTACGATTAATGAATTTCAATAAATAGTATTATTATTAAACTTTTTTTTTTGCTTTCTAGTTCTGCTTTCCAATTTCTTATGCATATTGTAATTAAAAATTTCATGTTCAAAAAAATAAAAGCGTAACATTTTTATATAATTTCCAGGCAACCTAACACGTTTCAGCGATTGATTAGGTTCACGACAATGTCCAATAGAATGTCTCAAGCAAGAAAAGCTCAACGACCCGCTATACCAACTTCGTTTGCAGGATTGGATCAAGCAGCTTAATCATACCTCCCCATCAACGATCTGGACATTTCCAGTGTTGTCGCAGAGGATGGTATGCAGGCGTTGATCTTGACGACTGGCAAATTACTATCACTCTTGTCTGAATGTGAAGAAATTTTGATAAGCAGCAATTTTTTGGTATGTATACGTGTAAAACTTTTCAGAACTTCTTTTCCAACAGGTAATAATTATAATACCAACATTTGCTGTGACAGATCAATCCGGAGACACCCTTAAGTGAGGAACTATTAGTTATACACATGGCAGACGACGAAAAAAAGGTTTTTCTTTACTTTATAATGTTTTTCCATTTTAAACATGCCTTCAAAAATTTTTGGATTATTTCATACTGAGTAATCGGGAGAATAAATTTCCATTACACGTTACACGTTCTTAAATCAGTAAATAATAATACTATATTCTTTTGCAGCGAAGTCCGGTGGTTTTCGTCTTAGTTGAAAGAAGAAGCGAAGCATTGATGCGCCGAATATTCGCTGCAGTGTCCATTCGTGCTGTCAATTTACAAGCAAGATTGCGTTCAATTTGTACAGAAGTGGCCAGTTCAATTGTTGTTGCTTTGAAGCATACATTTCCTGGAGCGCGAATAACGACTTCTCATTTTCATTACAAAAAGGTAATTTGACAGTTCTTCAAGTCAAGATTTAAAAGTCAAACATTTATTTGAATATTACAGAAAATAAAATGAATCAAATGATGTTTTAATGGAACTTTTGGTTCCGTCATTTTCAGACGATGAGTGAAATTTTCTCTCATAATAACATTAAGTTATTCCACGGCACTGAAATTCGTCCTCATATTGCGCTCAGAATGCTGTTGAACGCTCCTCTACTGCCTTTGCACGGATTCGTTGATTTCCTCAGATGCATTCAAAATGAGATTGATTCCCTGAGCAATGAGGATTCTGAAAAATCTTTATTGAAAATCATGTCTGACGTTCGCAGAATTTGGACTACTCAAGCTGCAAAAATCTGCTTTTTCAATTGCGATCTCAAGCAAACGGAGTATTTGGAGGAAACAGATGCAAACTTCAGGGTTAGGTTGAAGCTCCATCCAGATCTACTGTTCTTCTTTAGTAAGTACTAATACTTAACATACAATTTTATGTAACTATGTCTTTGTATTATTAAAAAAAACGTTTTTAAAAAAATAATGCATTAACGAATAAATGCCAACAAATGGGTTGAAATATTAACGAAATTTTTTTCAGGTAAATCAAAAGAAATTTTGAAGAACAGCGAATCTAAAGGTGGAATCAACATCACGCGTTCCACCGATCGACATCGGCGTGAGGATATTGCAAACGCAACGAAGGACTACTTCAACAACGTGTAAGTAAAGAAAATTAATAATGTAATGAAATTTCGAAAATTCGATATAGTGATAAACATTATTATTGTAGGACAACTAACGAAGAGTTTGTAAAAGCGTTCGAAAGTTGGGACAAATCTTTTCTAAAGAAATGCAGCCCAGCAACAAGTGAGATTTGAACACATTTAGCTGATTTTTCAATTTAAAAATTAATAATTTTTATTAAAATAAAATATTTACTTCCCAGATGCAAAACTAGTTCCGTGGGTAATTGAGCCTAATCTAGTTGCCCTTGCCGAGCCTGAGGAGATAGAAGGTAGGTTTCAATACATTAATTTCGAGTTTTTTCCAATAAATTTTTTTGATTGACTATAATTTATATCTTTGATTGGTATTCGTTGAAAAATTTGATATTTCCTTTTGTTAGTTGCGCTCATAATATAATGACAAATTAAATTGTAATAGCTTCTTCCAATGTCTTATCTTAGTATATCAACGTAGAACAGCAATTCAAATTTTCAGTTGAACCACACCGAACAACTCTACCGTTTAAATCAAACAATCATTTATATAATAGAAATGGTGTTTATACATTGAATTTATCCATTTATTGATAAAAATAATAAGCAATTTACAATTTCACTTTAAATTAATGTATCGCCGATATATTTTTTCCCTGCTTATCAACAAATTTTCATGAATTCTTTTTTTAATATATGATAGAATTTGAAAATTCACAGGCAATCACTATGAACTGGTGGATGAAATTAGAATTTTGAACCCTCTTAAACGTGGAAGACAAGCGACAAGTAGAAGTCGGAAACGACGTGCGGCTATAGGCAACTTGGACCACTATCATAATGGCGGAATGGTGGAAACAGATGAAGCTGCAACTGAGAATGTCGAACAAGAAGAAACTCTTCCTCAACGTGTAAATATAGAAGAAGTGAATTTTCGTCCACCTGCAATTGAAGATCTGAATGCAATGACAGTTGAAGAATTGAACAATGAAACAATTGATCGTGATTCATTAGCGCCAGAATCTGCTGAACCAGGTATAACATTTTGATAATTATTTGATGAGTTTTCATTAGTAAGACAATTTATCGTTCAATATTCATAATTGATGTTTCACATAATTACTTGTTCCGTCTTGTGTTACATAATATTATGAATACATTTTATAATCATTTTTACGATAAAATAATACGAAATGAATTTTTGTTCCAGAGGCTCATAATTCCCAATTCACGCAGGGTAAACTAATTGACTCAATATTCTTCATTTTATCGTTACAAAATCTGTCATCTTAAATTTAAATCATCTTATGTTATTTTTTGTGTGTAGGTGGTCATTTTATGTTGGTCGATAACGACATCAATATTGACGACAATTATTACGGTGAGATATTTATTGTTTATATTTTTCAGCGTCTCAATTGATAAATTTCAATTTAATTCTAATAAGAAAAATATTTTACGGTAAATCTGCAATGTTTACATAAGAAATAAAATCAACATCTCATTGTCTATTGCAGATCAATTGAATCATGTCATTGCATTATCGATGGATGACGTTGGAGGACGCGACGAAAGTATATCATTTATAGATATAATAATTTTTGTAACGTAAAAATTCGATACGTTATTTACAAATTTAATTTACTTTTACTATGTTTAGCGGTGTACTCTGATAACGAAAAAATAGCATCAGGGGAAGACCTATTAAGAATTGAGAATCATCCATACGAAGATCTCTCACAAATCGAAGATCAAGATGTTGGACATAATGATGGACCAGATGTTCGAAGTACGGTCCAACATGATGGTAATATTTGTGTAACACTTGTTTACATAAAAAGTGTTAGCTTTTAATAGCTAACAATAATAGCTTTTAATAGCTTTTTTAGTTAGCTTTAAATTGCGGTCATTTCGGATTTTGTGAAGCGTGCTACAGGCGGCATCGTAGAGTGAGCGACGAATGTCCAATATGCAAAAAGAAAATTACATGTACCCTCAATATCTATTACTAATTTACTGCCGATACTTTTTATGATACGATAAAGTGTGTTTTATTCTATTTTATCCAGGCATGCTACTCTGTTTAATGTGATGATATCTAATTGTACTGTATCATTTTGAATTGAAAAATACAATTTGTATAACAAAAATGATTTCTTTTGCTAATTGTTTCACAATTTTTTGAATCACAAATTATAATGCAAATAAAAAAATTATTGGATATTTCGTTTTTATAGTTGTAAAACTTAATTTTTCTCGCATAACTGAAATTCAAGAACCTAAAAACCGGAAAAAGTAAACTACCAAATTTGTACCACGAATTAGACTAATTTCGAATTATTAAAATTTTTTTTTAACCTAAATGCTAGGTTTCTTGATTAACAAAGTTTTATTTTATTTTAACTATTTGTATCATTGATTTCTCTATTTTCAATTTATCATGGCAGAATTTGGAATTGCACACTTGATTTGTTAAAAAATATTATCAGAAGTGTTATCTTATTCGGGAATTGTTTTGATTCCAATTAACTCTGTCCAAAAACCGAGTCATGTCAGGCCAAGTTTGACTGCTCCATTTGATTTACGGATTTGTTGACGAATTAACGGGACATATTCGTTGTGTTTATTTTTTCAAACATTAATGCCAGACTCCTTAATGAACTAAATTTCATTTTATAGTGATGTATTGTCTCTTTCCTTTCTCTACTTTCAATTCATCGTGGCAGAATTTTTAATTTCATAAAATAAGTTTGGAACAAATTAGTTGCCATTAAATTTCTAACATATTTTTATAGAGTTTGTTAACATTTGCGAATAGTAGGATGAAATATTTTTCAATTGGAATAATTAAAAACGTATTGAAATTTATGCCACAAATTCTCGTAATTTCAGATATTTCAAAAATTACATTTGATTTCAAAATGTAAATGCCAAGCGACTGAAGTAATTAAAATCGATTTCATTCTAACTATCTCTAAGTTTGATGTTTCCACTTCAACTTTACCGTGGCAGAATTTGAAATATTCTGTTGAAAAAATTTTCCAACTTGATTTGGTTAAAAAAATTGGTTCACTGATTGCCGACTCAATTATGCTTTATTGTCAACTGCAAAGAGATCATAAAACGATGAATTTGGAATTTTTGTAATGTCAACTGTCAACAAAACCGGACTGGAAACAAATTTCACTTGCTGTCAATTTTTTCTTGTCAGTTTGTTTTTAATTTTTCAATTAGTTTACTGCCGCAGCCGCTTTCGTTTCAAAAATTTTGCCGTTTTCAAACACCTACCTGAAGTTAGCTAGGGTGAAACTGACGTGCGGAAACAAGACTACGAGTCTAAATTCGAAAACTGAAAAACGCGTATTTAACGTAACAGGCGAGTTTCAGAATTTTTATGGAATAAGTGTATTTTCGACGGCATCGAAGGGACAAAAATAATAAAGTGTTCTCGGAAAAAGAGCGTAGAAACAGCATCGTTGTGGGGCAAGAAATCATTTCTGTAAAAATTTTTCTAACCTGAATTTTACGGGCAGGAATGTTTACATTTATCAGTACAATTTTATCTATTATTAATTGCAACTCAAGCAAAGACTTAATGGTACATATTATTGAAGGGTGTCATTTTATTTGCCTGATTTATCAATTTTATCTCATAACAGTTTTTAACATGCAAGTTGAATTAGTTTAATTCGACGATTATCTTTCGAGAGGCGGGTTTGTTTACATTTTTACTTAACTTATAAAGTATAAAATAAATAATGTTGAGGATTTGTAATGTTTTCGTAGTTGTAATGGCTACTCTTTTCTTTGTTTTGTCAACTCATCTTGGAAAAATGTTGAATGTTATAAACGATGTTCGAAAATAATACACTCGCCACAACAATTAGCGGGAACCTTAAAATTTTCGAATAAAATTTCTTTCATTAGCCAGTCATCTGGAGTCATAATTCAAGTTGTTTTGTCAGGAGTTTTTAAAAATTCAAGTTTCAAACTTCAATTTACAAAAATAAATACTACAATTTCATTATATTTGTCAAAGATATAAATCTTGTTATTTTGTCTACTATTTTTGGGGTGCCTGATAATTGTTGTGCCGAGTATATTTCTCTTCGTTTCCAATTATAGCCGTTCTCTTACACGTCATAAAAAATATTAATTATCATTATTTTATTTCTATAAGAAATAGAGTCATCATCCCGACATGTTCCCTATTTACGATGTGCGGCAAACATGTAAGCCAGGAACATGGAAGGAATTCGCCGATCCCATGAAACTGATCATGAAGATGGCGGACAGTGAGTTACGAAAATATGGCATTCCAAAATTGTTCCTCCACCTGAATTCACTCAATAGTGAATTCACTGAAGAAAACATTGTACGTTACATTTTTCTTTGCGTTATATTTTAATCATACATTTAACACTTTATAATACTTTAAAGGCTTCGACATTATCAGAGGGATGTTTCGAATTTATTAGAGGAAGAGAAAGAAATCTGCTATTAAAAACGTTCTTCAAAAAATTCAGTGAAGAGAAAGTTGTTCAGGAGTACAACGACAAGGAACTGGACCAACCTTCTTCTATCGTGGACACAACATTTTGGAGTATGCAAAATTCTTTATATTAATAAGAATTAACCCATGTCTTTACTTTGTTCAATCGGTATAATTATTATGAAATATCAATAAAATTTGGATAACTTTGTCGAACATTTCTAAGTTTTATATAAAAATTGTCGACTTCGGATCACATTTTAATATTGTCTGAATAATTTTTGAAAATGCATGCGCGCGCAAGTCAGTGTTTTAATCTGTGAGCATGTAGATCTTCAATCGTCACTGATTTTAAGAATGGCCCAGGGTATTCAAGTGACTTAATTTTTACTCCGTGGCAGTTAAAGAGCTCGTTGGGTATTGTAGTAAAATGTCTCACGTCAATTCTCCGCTAAGCTGTAGCTAGTTTTCATGAACGCATTTTTATGAATTGCAATTATTCATTTTTCAATATTTTTGATAATCACTTTCATTCACAGACAGTCCAACGACCGAATGATTTTATCGTCACTTTTAGCCAGGGGTACCATCAGGGCTTTAATGTTGGCTTCAATGTAAACGAAGCTGTGAACTTAGCGTTGCCGCATTGGACTCACTACATTAAGAAGCAAGAAGAATGCCACTGCAAGAGCAAGGCCTCGCTGTGTGAGGTGCCCACAGAAAATTTAAAAAGAAAACCTGATTGGTATATATATTACCCATCCTTATTAAATGATTTTACATACGAATTTACATGTATACAAACAATTTTGTTTTATTCTGCAGTCTTGTAATGTCGAAAAATGTAAAAAAAATGATCACCGGATGCATTACCGATCGCTTCGACAAGGTACGCCTGGAAATTTCGTTTTCTATTATGAAAAAATTTAACATTAGAAGGACGGAAATTCCTGACTCCCCTAGTAGGATGCGAATAAACAAATTTATCACCTTATTTATTTTCTCATGACTTTACACTGACATGAAAATGACATCCATTTTCCAGTCATCTGGAGCCATGGTTCGAGTTGCCTTGGTCGGAGTTTTAAAAAATTTAAGTTTCAAACTATAAATTATAAAAAAAATATATTTCCATTCTATTTGTCAAAGATATGAATCTTGTTACTTCGTCTATTTTTAGAATGGCAGCTAATTGTTGTGCCGAGTGTATAAAAATTTCAGAGCCCTTTTTTCATATCAAATTATTCAGAAGTGTATTCATATGTTAAAGGGAGGTTTCGCAAAATGAATAATCGCAGGGAGCCTCCTATATATTTGTCTCTTTCCTCCTTCTAGTGTAAAGTAATTTTCATACTTGCACGACTATCAACATTCCAATTGTAGATAAAAATAATGTTTTCGTGCGTGTGTGACAAAAATGATGTTTATTTTTCTGTTCCTTTTTTTAGACCATCGAGAGCGTCTCCAATTATATGGAAAATAATCCCGGATATGCCCTAGCGATCGCTCAACATTGTATTAGAAATAAGAACCTGGACTTGCCGTCGAACAAATCAATTAATCAAGTCGTGGAAGAGATAATTGTGTCGCGCCGGGAAACGTCGAAAAAGCCGACACAAGAAGAAATCCAAAAATTGCACAATAGCATGCGCCAAAAACAATTTGTGGAGAAATTGAAAAAGAAGTGAGTTTTTTTTCGTCGGATCAGGTGTGGTGACTGTAACGGTTTGGGATGATAGTAATTGTTGAAACTTGCTCATTCATATTTATTTTTTTTATACATTTCATTATTCTTACGGGATTATCGATTCATAATAATCAATACTTATTATAAATAATAGATTAAAAACGCACTGGACGCATCTTTTAAATGAGCATTAAGGCGCATTCATTTTTTTTGTCACGCGTTTTTCATAAGCTTTGGCCAAAACGTAAGCTAACTGCGAATGCTTTGGTCAACGCATAATAAATACGTGATACGCTTTGGCCAAAGCGTACGAAAAACGCGTTACAAAAAAAAAAAATAAATTCAGTTTTAAGGCGAATTCAGTGTTTTTTTCGCGACGAGTTTACGCGTAAACGTTCGAAATCGAGCGGAAATTAATGAAATTTAAAAATTTTTACATAATATTGTCATCCTATTGATCTTTGATCAATAGGGTGATTAATTTGCATGAATTAATTCTATTTTTCCATACTTTTTGTATGGTATAAAGTATATGAAAGAAATTTTCATTTTTTTATATTTTCTAGTTTTTGACAATATGTTATGTTAATGACAATATATAATCAATAAATTCAATATATTGACAATATATCGTCAATATATGAAGCGAAATAAATATATTGTAAATATATTGATGTTATAAAAATTAATTTTGTAAAAAATATATAATTATTAGAAAATATTAAATGATTCATAAAATTTTCAAAACTTTTTTCTAAGAATTTTTCTAAGTTGGCACATTTTATACTTGTTCTACTATTTGTTTGATTTATGTCAGTTCGTCATAACAAATAATTTTGTTTTAAAATTATGACTGTGTGTTTTGAAAATTGTGGATTGAGAACGAAGTGATTCAATTTTTGCACAGGAAAATACACACAGAACGGGTATATTATTATTCCATATTATACTAATTTATGATTTTATAATTCTTTTATCTGACAATCAAAAGGAATTCAATTTATATGATGGTTGAGGTTAGATCGTTAGAAAAAACGCTGAAAAAACATAGTACAACAACTTTTTCTTGTGTACCATTAGGTTGAAAGTTAAAATTCATGAAAAAATTGTTTCTGGTTTCTTGAAACTTGAGAAATTGGCAAAACTTTGGAAATGCAAAGTTTTGTTAGAGTTATGCAAGTAATGCAACATAATGAAAAATAAAATTTGCCTACAGTATTAAATAGTAAATAGGATCATTGTCTTCAATGGTATTTATTTTTTTCATTTCTCTTCAAATTGTCAAAACCTGTCAGAAAATAAAAATTGATAACGCATCAATTTTTTGTACCTAAAAAATTAGAAATATTTTCTTTTGATAATGTGATGAACATTTGGTTTGTTATAGATAGATGTCAGCTCTATAACTCCTTTTTGAACGATAGATATCAAATAATATTTTGAGATGGATTCAATTCAAAATTTGTAAAATATATTTTAATAACCATGGTTTCATGTAAATTGTTGAATGAAAATGCAGATTGATATTAAAAATAATAATAAAAATTGTTATAATAATAAGAATAAAAGAAATAGTTATAATAATTATTACAATTATTATCATAATATATGTTATTAATAATAATAATTTATAGTTTTATTATAAATATAATTATTATTAATTAAAAAAAAAAAATTGTTATTATTATTATTATTATCAATGACTATAGATTTCAATCCAACACATACAATGGAAATAATTCAATATTATTTTTGTAAAATATATAATTTAGACAAATTATATAAATATAAAAATTGTTTGCTGCTTATCTGCCACATCTATGTAGCCATATTTATATAATATATGTGAAATATAAGGAACATATATACTGCCACATATAGTACAGTGTCGTATATAAAACAAATATGATAATATATTATATTATATATTATCCGCTAAATAGGACCGGATATTTTTCTATGAAAGAGAGAATTTTCATATATCTAATATATATTATTTATATAAAGACCTTACGCAGTCTGTACTGTCATTATTTTTTTTTTTTTCATAAGGGAAGGTAAATGCACGTAACGCACCCCTCGGTGGCCTGTCTCTCATGACTTTTTTAAAGGGCCTGTGGGACTCGGTCCATAGACCCCTAACCACTAAAAACCTAACCCTCGGGTTCGTTCTATCAACCCCGCGCGCGACGGCCGCCAGGCATTACTTCGCCCGGGATAGACTGTCTATCAGCACTTTTCCGGATTAGCTATCAATACTACTGTCTTCTATCTCTCCTTCTTTCTTGTTCGAATTGTTTGAGTCTCTTACTGATTCGCGAGACTATTTCTGCTACTATCTTCCAGTTATCATCAAGCTGACAATGTTCTCTGGGGTTACTCGAATCCTGAGTTGCAGATCTAACGTTGTTTATTCATTGGTGAAGCGGGAGCATTGGAACAGCACATGATCTGCAGACTCATCTTCGTCATTGCAAGCTGGACAGTGAGAACTCGTGTCGAGTCCAAACCTTCTCAGGTACGCTCGAAAGCAACCATGTCCGGTCAGAAACTGGGTGGGGTAGAAGTCGCTTTTCCAGTGCTTCTTTACCGACATGTTTCTATATTCGAGATGTGCATCTTTTTTTGTCTTATACGATTAATTTTCTCCTCTTGTACAAAAATTCACATCCACGGCAGTGTATATTTGCTCATTTGTGTGTCAAAAACTCTACAGGAGTCATGTCTGTTACCACACTGATTGCATTTGCCGACACAGGGCGGTACGCACATGCAACACGTAATGCGTTCATCCGGTGAACCTTGATGACTATCCAGAAGACCAGATTTGTGCTCAATAGAGTATGATGGAGGTAAAAACCGTTGATAATAGTCATCTCCAGCTTTGTCTGGATCCAATGATTGGCAATGCGTGTCACATCATCCAAGTATTTTACCACAAAAAAAAGAAGGCCCTCCACCACCCCCGCAGTACTACACGTTGGCATACCTGCGGTTCTTCTCTCCTTAAACCGGCCTTTGCTCGGCGGCCAGCAATATCTGAGTCCTGGGTGGTTGCTTTCGTTCTTTTTGACGTTTTTGGTATCGGCGTTGATTAGGTATTTCTTATTCCTTTTCTGCTCTTCCTGATGATTTCCTTATGTTGTTGAGGTACGGTGTTCTGCATCGAAATCTCCATTTACCTTTTTTTTTCCAGTTCTTCTTTCTTTCTCAATATTTTCTTGAATATTTTGCCACAGCGACTACTGCTACGTTGCCTACAAACCTATCGTTGTTAATTGTGGTTAAAGTAACCTCAAAACTGCATCATAAATGATGTTGCCACAGTAGCAGGCTCACGACTGAGCCCCAAAGAACACCACTAGTGACATAATACTGCTTGGTTTCTCTTTTCGGATTGTAGAATAGGACTCAACTCAAGAATAAGATCACTATCAGCTCCTGGTGGTAGATTGAAAATTAAATTTTGCCTACAGCTTCAGTTGACTAAATTGTACACGTTTCTCACTCCAAGAGTAAAAATTACACAGTAGTTCTTTGCGCCTCTAGTCCAGCTTCTCCTTGTAATCGCATTGCAAGCGATGTTGACTATCCTTTCAACAGACTATGGCTATACTGAATCTGCACTTGTTCTTTAGAGAGCCTGGGTATCCCTTGCTGAAAATTTTAAACTTGCAAAAATGTATCCTATAATGTATAATGTAAGTATCCTGTCCGGTGAGCAGATCAGGCATTATGTTAAAGGCTTATCGAGTGGTTTATTGCCTTTCTGTAAGAGGACCATGTGTTGTTTCCATCAATCAAGAAAGTTTTTTTTTAGAGAGAATATGTAGTCGAACGGACTGTAACTCTGACATATATTTAAGATAAGATATATTACAGTACATTACCACTTTTCTTGGCAGAAAATAGTCGAACGTTTGTAGGATGTATACGGAAGCCCATCAGGTGTTGACTGGACGTTGTCAAGAAGTTTTAACGATTCTATAGTGCGTTGTTTTTCGATGAAAAATAATGCAGTGTTAAGAACTTAAGGATATGCACCCGTATGAGGAGCGTGATAAGTGTTCACCGAGAACTGTTCGAGATTCTCAGAACGTTAATTGTTCAAACGAAGGTTTTAAAGAATGATTGGTGTTAAATGGACATTGTTAGGAATAAATGGAGCGCAGTGAAGGGCTTCACAGAGCTATTTGAGTTTACACAAGGTATTATCAGTAACATGTGAAGTGTTTACTAAGCATTTCAGGTGTCCACCAATTGTTATCAACATTGCATTTCAGCATTTACTTTTTTCATCATTTAGAGTTGAAAGAACCTATAACACTTAAAGAAAAAAATATATGGCACGTTAGTGACATATATGTTTGTGTAAATGAAGATTGACTGTCACATCCGTTTGAATATTTAAAATAATTTAACATCATTGTTGCCTTGTTTCCATGTACCAGACGTACATTGAATGTATTAAGTGACTTGTGTCCTCAAATGGTTACGTAAATAGAACCGTAAGATATATTTTGCACAATGCCCTGAGTACAATGCACAATGCCCTAAGTATATACTATGGATTATTTGTTTGAAACAATATTTAAGTATTATGGATAATACAACATCCTGATTGTAAAAGTAGTAATAGTATTGATACTTTAGACTGCTAGTACTTCTACAATACCATTTGTAGTACTGTATAATGTAATAAAAAATACTTTACGTAGTACTCGTAGGGAAGTACACTTAGTACAGTACTCGCAGTACTCGTACTACTAAGTACTCACGGTACTCACGATACTCACGTGATACACACTGTACTTTCGGTACTCATAGGATTTGAAGTACTCATAGAATTTAGAGTACTCATACTACTAGGAGAACTCATAGTTCTTGTACTTGTCGGTAGCGTTGTACTTGTACAGTATTCGTAGGACAGTACAAGTACTACTAGTGTACTAGTAGTACAGTATCCGTAGTACTCGTATTACTCGTAATATGGTATTCATTGTAAAGTACTTGTAGTACTCGAAGTACTTGCTGTACCTTAGTACCCACGTTACTCACGGCTCTCGAGCTATGAACGGTACACGGAATACGGGTACTTGGAGTACGAAAAGTACTTGCAGTACTATTAGTCCTCACAGTACTTGTAATCATAACGGTTTACAGTATATGATGCAGCAGAATTGTTAACTTGATAAGACTTTAATCTATCGAACTGTAAACGCAAAAATGTTTTTGAGCGATTGTATGAAAAATTATTCTTTTTGTAGCGGGATGGATGAAGAGACCGAGAATGTTTGGGCAGCGTACAATTATGGAGATTGGTATGACCATTATGTATATCAACAGAACGTTAATTTGATCAACTATCTTTCGGAACCGGTAATCAAAACACAAGATCGAAAATATGATGTCCATCCCATATTCCAACTACGCTATGAGAAAGGTTACTATTATAACTTGATCGAAGAAATGAGATTGACCGATAAAGACAAATACCATAATCTCTTGAGAATGACTCCAGATATGTTTGATATTTTACTGTCACATGTTGGTCCGCTAATTGCAAAGAGTGCCAATTACAGAGACGACGTCATAACTCCTGGTCAGAGATTAGCTTTAACGTTGAGGTACAGCAATCTGAATAAAATTTTCGGACAGTAGTTAAATATTGTTAAATATACATGACCATCAAGCGATAAACATTTTTATAAACTAATGTAGATATCTCGCATCGGGTGACTCGATGGTTTTTTTGGCCTACGCATTCAGAATCGGACAAAGTACAGTTTCGACTATCATCAGGAACACCTGTCTTGCACTGTGGGATTCTTTGACAAAAATATACTTGATGCATCCTTCTGTTGAAAATTACAAAAAGATTGCGAATGAGTTTGAAAATCTCTGGGATATGCCTCATTGCACCGGAGCATTAGATGGCAAACACGTGGCCGTGCAGGTATTGTAATTGTTTCGTTTGCAGGACTGGAATTTGATTTATATATTAGATATTACATTGTTACATGCTACAGAACTAATACTCGCGTTTGAATGTTACGTATTGAAACGAGTGCCCAAGTGAAAAATTTGTTCCATTGCGTTTTCTTGTTCTTGGCATACGTGTTATTAAAATGCCTAATCCTGCACTAACGATTGAAGCTTGGAATAACCGTGACCTGTTCCCAGCCTAGATCTGAGTGACCTACAACAAGAGGAAGCTTGTCCATAAACTTCACAAATCTATTGATCATTCAATTTTATTTTCGTAAAACTCCCGGTCTTCGGAGTACTAACGTTATTCGTATTTACAGTATCGTAGTACTCATGGTCCTAACGGTACTCGTGGTACAAACGGTACTTGCGGTACTCACAGAACCAAAAACACTCGTATCAATGGTACTCATTAGACTTGTGGTACTGATGGTACTTTTCACGCACGCTACTCTTGATATGTACTGTACTCGCGGTATTCACGGTACTGAAAATACTCGTAGTAGCGTTGTACTTGTATAGTATTCGTAGGACAATACGTGTAGTACTAGTGTACTAATAGTACAGTATCCGTCGTACTCGTATTACTCGTAATATAGTATTCGTTGTGAAGTACTTGTAGTACTCGTATACTTGCTGTACCTTAGTACCCACGTTACTCACGACTCTCGAGCTATGAACGGTACACGGAATACTCACACTACTCTCGGTACTTGGGTACTTGGAGTACGAAAAGTACTTGCAGTACTATTAGTCCTCACAGTACTTGTAATCATAACGGTTTACAGTATATGATGCAGCAGAATTGTTAACTCGATAAAACACGGTACTTTCGGTATGTACATTACTCACGGCACTCAGATTTTTCACAGTATTCACGGTATAGGGAGTGCTCTATTACTTGTAATGCAGTACTCCTTTTAAAGTACTTCTAGTACTCGTAGTACTTTTAGTACTGGATGTACCTGAATACACACGGTACTCACGCAATGCGGACCTACTGCCGAAAATTTTCTTTATTTACTGCGTACTCATATGACGAGACTTAAAAACGTCTTAGAATACTTTTTCACTCTTCTTTAGCATGTAACGGTAATTTTATGAAGGGAATTAAATTTTATATATGATATGTCACTGGGCCTCAAACACTTTGTACTGAACAGAATTTTTTTCACTACACGTGTGGACTGTCACTTCTCAGCCTCAATACTGACCGGAATAAGGTCCGTCTCAAAGGAATATAACAACAAGTAGGCCTTGCTCTCAAGATGACAGCTTCGCCTTGTTTTACTCACTAGTCTTAGAGCTCAATCACCGATACATTCGTTCAGGATAGTCCATATTCTGGTCTGTACTTAGGCTGAGACGTTACTATGTTTCAAGCTCCCATCGTGAAAAGCTTTCTGTACTTATCTTGGTTTTGCAAAAACTGCTTCGCAGATATAAAAGTCACATACATTGAATTCGATCTAGGTTTTTTAAACGTGAATATTATATTTTAGGCATTTTCGCATAGTGGGTCAGAGAATTACAACTACAAAAACTTTCATAGTCTGGTTTTACTGGCAAGTTGTGACGCCAATTACAATTTTATTCTCGTTGATGTTGGAGCAGAAGGTCGAAATTCAGATGGTGGAATATTTCGGGCGTCTGATATGGGACAAGCTTTTGAAAATGGAACACTTCGCTTTCCCGATGCTACTCCAATAACTCAAAATTCAAGTCAAAGTATCCCGTATTTCATGGTTGCGGATGAAGCGTTTGTTTTGAAAACTTACATGATGAGGCCTTATCCAGGCAGGAGTACTGGAAATTTACCCTTGAACAAAGCAGTCTTCAATTACAGGCTTTCGAGAGCAAGACGTTGTATCGAGAATGCGTTTGGCATCATGGCGGGACGCTTCAGAATTTTTAGAAAAGCAATTTTAGCCTCCAA
The DNA here is from genome assembly GCA_030522925.1 of Trissolcus japonicus. Taxonomy (NCBI): domain Eukaryota; kingdom Metazoa; phylum Arthropoda; class Insecta; order Hymenoptera; family Scelionidae; genus Trissolcus; species Trissolcus japonicus. The sequence goes on along the minus strand of JAPYZS010001646.1, from coordinate 5,304 downwards.
AGAAACAGTGCAAGCGATTATTTTGAGCAGCGTTGTTTTACATAATTTCATCAAATCCTTTGATGACCAGTTACCAGAAGGAGTTGAAAGATATGCTCTATCAAACTTCATCGATCGAGAAAACACGAATGGCATTGTGATTCCCGGAGAATGGAGAAATAATTCTAGTTGTCTCAACAATCTCCAACCACAATGCAACAACGACTCGACTTTGCCAGCTGAAGGAGTCAGAGATTACATGAAAAATTATTTCATGAATGAAGGAGCGCTACCTTGGCAACAAGAGAGTGTCTTTTTTGGCCAGCACTGAATTATTCTCTGCTTTTTGCTTACTTTGTTTTTTTAGTTATTTCTTTGCAACGATTTGTTTTTATGATTTGTTCATACCACTTTTTTCGTACACGTTCCTATTAAAGATTGAAAATTCATCCATTCATTTTTTCATAATATTTTTATTTATCATAACCTTTGTAAATAATCAAAAACTGTTAACCGAAAATGTTGAAATGTTGAATGTAGAAATAAAATCTTCTTCTAATGATTAGAAGTAGTTTTATTTTACTATTTATCTTATGTTAAAGGAATTTTTGACTGGTCTGTCCGATATCATTGTATATTCAACCAATATACTGTCAATCACGATTTTATAAGTTAAACTAAAAGCACGCCAGTATATTGTCTGCTTACGAGCTACCTGTTACCAGAGATTTCTTGTTTGCAAGCAACAAAATCATACCGTAAGTTTTACTGCACGACTGATCGAACTTGAATGTAGTGGTGTCTACGATTGATATGCTGAACTTCTGAGGTTATCTCTTGTACTGCAAAACGTTGTTCAACTTCATGAAAATATCGTTTAGCAAAGGAAACACTTGCCAGCAAACGTAGGCACTAGTGTTCTAGTTATCGGACCAGATGGTAGAGATAGTACTACTTAACTACTGGTACTTTGGTATCGTGATGCTAAGGTCCTGCTAGTACAATTGATACTGCTAGTATATTTTGTATAGCTGTTATTATCGGAACGGCTTATACTGCGCGTTCTACTAGTATAGCAAAAGCTTATTGCATCAGACCTACTGTTCATGTTGCTCGTGCAGTTCGCAGGACTTGCATTGTTCGTACATGCTCGTACTATTCACACTCATACTGCTTGACTACTCGTACCATTCTTCACACACATAGTGCTCGACTACTCATACCACTCTTCACACACATACTGCTTGATTACTCATACCACTTGTACTGTACGACAACTCGCACTACTCGTACTCTTTATACTACTGATACTGCTCTTACTGCACACACTGCTAGATTCACACGAACTTGTCGACAGATTGATCTCGAAGTGGTTTTAACGCTGTGATAGATGATGGTCTGCTTTTGGTAGAATATGTAGATATGTAGATATGTAGATAACTCAAAATATGTAGATAACTCACTAGTCTTTTTCAGTGTGAAATGTAAAAACTCACATTTGATAGATTATATTAACAATTTTATTAAATCATTATTTTAATCAAATGGAACTTTAACAATAATATATTAATAGATTCATTTTCTTGCTAATCAATCATGATCTGTCCTTCCAAACTCAACTTCGTGAATATCCCGAAGAATCTTCTGCTGTAAAGTAGACTGTTCCTCTCGTGATAATCTTTTCATCACCATTGCAATATATTTACAAAAGTGATCACAGTCAGTCAAAACAGGGGGCGGAGGGACATTAACAGCAGTAACCTGTCTCAAAATATTTTCCCTTTCATTTTGTACTGCTTCTTGTCGAGCTCGTCTCTGGCGGCCTATAATATACAGTTGTAAAAAAATTGTTTAAATGTTGAACAGCAATACGTTGTGAGATTATTGAGTTATTTTTCTTAATACGTACGAGAAATGTATGTCCTTTTCCCACTATTTTGAGTGGGAAAAGTGTTTCTAATTAAGGAAATTCCAGAAGAAACTCGTGGGAAAAGCGAAGCTTCTTCCACACTCCAGTGGCATGACGCGCCTTCTCCGATTAAAAATAATAGAAAAAAAACAAACATTTCTTGTATACATATCGAAAAAAATATCATGTGCAACACGTGTGAAACTTACCAATCCGAACTTGTGTGTTGACAGCTCTCGCTTCGCTCGAGATGCCAATTCACACTCGTGCGGAATGATTAACTTTTCCCACTAGTTGCACAATATACTATTACAAATTAAACATACGGTTCCTTTCGACCACATAAGTTCTGGCTGCTTCAGCAATCGACAAATTGTTCTCGTCTACCTCATCTTCTTCTTGAGCTATTTTAACAAGTTTATTTTATAAATCTGTAACCTTGAATGTAAATGTAAATACAGAATCAAATGTTATTTACGATCTATCATATCTCTTAATCTACGAGGCCTAGAAGAATTTGTTTGAGCAGATCTTCCGCCCGATCTAGATGTGTTTGGAATGGGTGCTGAGTTTGAAACTTGATTTTGTCGGACAATTCTATTTGATACACGTGAGTTTCGCTGATTTGACGAAGTTGAAGGTCTGTTTTGTGTGACTCTGTCATGTGTGAGCCTGTCATGTGTGAGCCTGTCATGTGTAGGTGTGTCACGTCTGTTTGTTTGGCGGAAGTCACTCAGTGTATTAGCAGGAGGTACAGTTCGAGTGATGGTGTGTTCTCGTATTCTACTTGGAACACTGTTTGATTGTAGGCCGGTCGTAGCGGCATCTCTATTCTGTCCACACAAATTGTACGCCGACGATCTATCTTCGTCATCCGGAATAGACGATGCCGGATCAACAGGTGTAGTTGGTCTTGTAAATAAAATAGTTAGAGAGAACAGGAAAGTTTGACCAAAAAATCACTTGTTACCGAATGATTTCCGGAACTGCACTCATTCCGAAATTAGACGTCTGAAAATTTCTGAACATATTGGCTGCGAGACTGCTCGGCTATCAATTGACGGTTCATTTGTACGCCGAAAATCATCGTTCTCACGGTATGAATGAGATGAAACAGGGGCCAATGTTCTACAACGATTTAGAATTTATAAGAAAAAAGTTGAACTTTTAGCAGTTGTATATACTTCGGAGGAAAATTAAGAAAGAGCTTTTTTATACTTTGATATCATAGTAAGTAGTGCTATATCACTAAAAATATAGACCTATAATAAGCAGTCTTACAATAGAATAATAATATTGTGAATTATACTATAGTACAATAGCGTGTTATAATATAGTACTACATCGAATATTATTAGAGCACTATAGCCGGTAGGAAGATAACACTAAAGTGAGTAGCAATAGATAACTGTAGTGAGTAATATAAGATAGTAATAAAGTGTATAACAACATAATAATAAAGGTAGTCAATATAGTAATTAGTGTTATAGTGCCATGGTGTAAAATACTATATTTCTACATTAAGTAGTGTTATTCTGATTAGTACTATTGTACTCTAATGCATACAGAAATACTGATCAGTAATATAAATTGTAGTGTTATACTGATTACAACCATAGTGCTGCAGTAATCAGTACGGCATACTGCATAAAACTATACTGAGTAGTACAATAGTACCAAAAAGGAAAGTATTCTAGTATCACTATTATTAACAATGTATTACTAATTATCACTACTTAAGTACTACAGTACACAGCCCAGTATCCTAATAGTTTTCGGCACTATAGTTCATTACTTCAGTACCATAGTAATTAGCACTATAGTACTATAGTTATCAATACTTTATAACATAACGATCAGCCCTATAGTACCATAATGGTCAGCCCTGTACTGTTATAGTTTTTGGCAGTATAGTACTATAGTTATCAGCCTGGTAGTACTGTACTTATCAGTAATTTAGTACGATAGTGATCCACCCTGTAGTAAAATAGTTGTGAGTACTTAGTTCCATAATGATCAGCCCTATAATACTGAAGTAGTCATCACTGTAGTACACATTTATCAGTACTTTAGTATTATTGTGATCAATGCGATAGTGCGTAGCGGTATACTTTGTAGTACTATTTGTACTACTACTATATAGTACTATATTAGTAAGCAATGTACTACTATAGTGACAATCTCTTGAAAAATTGATGTTACCCGCACTGAAGTACTATAGTTATCCGCACTATGTTGTTTGTATGTATACAGTTAGGAGGACTGTAGTATTAACAACTAAAGTTTTGTGCAGGTAGGGGGACATTTTGTCAACGAAGACTGTAATGTACCTAGGATTTGACTTTAATTTACACAACTTATCGTTACAATTTCCAAATAAATACCGAGTTTCAACAGAAGCGATATGATCCGTTGGTTTTTCAATGCTGACCAGTCCACTTCGAGGTTGTGGTTCAACTGTTTCTCCTATTGCGGGTTCACTCATACAATGAAAATTGTTCGTGATTAAAGCACTACAAGACGGAACAGGCCAGGATGGGGTGACACGTGCAGGTATTCTTGAAAAATCAAAATCAAAGGAACTAATTCATCAATGTTAGAGAATGTACGTTTATCATATTACAGTAAAAGTTACCCAACGACTTCGGCATTGTCATCGTTATGTGGAGCTGACTGTGATTCTGTTTCCACAAAATCAGGTTCACCTAAACGTGAATAGTGATTTGCCTCTGACACGATAGAAGCCGTCATGCAAGGAGGAGGTTCATAGGATCTAGTGATAAAATGAAATGTTATAGTTTTATTGAACATAAATATTAACAAAATAATTTCTTAACATTTTTAATACATATTGTTTAACTTGAACAGTTTACTATAACAACCTCAAAGGAATTGGCGATGGTAATGCTCGTAGTCCTACTGGTGAAATTGTAGCTCGAGAAGCATATGCAATAGTAGGAGACACTTGTTCACAAAAATAATCTTGTGACCCTCCCACATATTCCGAATTGTTCAGACGAGTTGAAGGACGTAGACTTTGGACCAATTGTGAGGGATCGCCGTTGAAAACGTATTCTAAAATATTATTACGTAGCATTATGTATCGTTTCAATAATATTCATAAAAGACTAAAGTAAATTTATCATAATGACCACTTATGGAACTTCTTTGTGAACTACTTAGCTCTTCCTGAGGTAGTGCTGCCGGTTCTTCCGGTTCTTCTTCGCCTTCCAATTCATCAGACATTTGTGCTAAAATTTGTGTATGTGAATTTTTCCTTTCCAACGGAGCTTTATTATACACAGTTATGAAATAAAACTGTTCGGAATTTTGACAAATTACCGACAGCTGCCGGTAAACAGGGCAGCCTTACCGCAACGCCGCTAGGGGGCAGCAACGCACGGCCGTCCACGCGC
>JAPYZS010001645.1:0-13587 GCA_030522925.1 Trissolcus japonicus | reverse complement strand
GCACGTTAACATACTCGCTTGAAAACGATCGCGCAACAACTGTCAAGTCACCCGTATTCCAAAAATCTATATTCTACATTGTTACGTTTTTTTATCAAATATGTATCATCATATATGTTCCATAAATGGAACATAAATGACAACATATATGAATCATTTATGGATCATAAATGAAGACATATATGTTCCATAAATAAATCCATATATGAGACATAAATGGTTACATAAATGGAGAATATATGGCACATAAATGACTATTCATAAAGCATTTATAGATCATATATGCTGTCATTTATGTTCCATAAATGTTCCATATGTTGCCATATATGTAACCATTTATGAATCATAAATGTTTCATATGTTGACATATATGTATCCATTTATGTATCATAAATGTCCCATATGCTGACATATATATTTTATTAATGCTTAGCCCTTATGTAATACTCATTTATGGTTCATGGTGCCATATATAAATTTTTTCTTGATACAGAGAAAGTGTTGTCTGGAAATCGAAAATTGATTGAAAATTGAATTGAAAATTCTTTTTTCGAGTATTCGTAAATTTAAATGATATACGAATCATTCTACGAATCAGAATAAGACAATGTTTTGAAACTTTTTCTATTGATGAAAAATCCATAAATACATTATCTAATGTATCTTATTTAATTTTTATTACCAAATTTTTTTTTGAAAAAAATTGAAATTAGAATTTGCTATTCGTATGCAGGGTTGGCGCGCGTAGCGCGCAGGAGGCGCAGTGAGCGGAGCGAACGAAGCTTCCTAGTATATATAAAAACAATTATCTATCATAATTTGACCTATAATTTTTATTTTAATTTTAGATTTTAGTAACGTTATAAGTAATTATGCCTAGAAGAAAAGCACAGAGAACAGAAGCAGAGAAAGTAGAATTTCAAGAAAAGAAAAGAATAAAAAATTTATAAGCCCAACGCCGATATAGACAAAAGTACAAAAAATTAAAGACAAAAATATAAATGACATTGTGGAGCACGACATTGGAAAAATGAATATATCGTGTAAGCACTGCGGGGCACTCCATTTTAGCAACGAAATTGTCACTAAGGATAATGAAAGTTTATTGGATGCTGTAGTCATGGGAAATTACGTCAGGATCCAAGGCCTAATTTCCTTGCTTATCTCAGATCTCTTTTTGATGGGTCTAATGTGAATTCATCCGAATTTTATGAAAACATTCGATGCTACAACAACGCGAATGCATTTGCATCTTTTAATGCAAACTTAGTTAAATTTAACGGTCGACCTGGTCTATTTTGTTTTAAAATTCCAGGGCAAATATATTATCAAATTAATACTTCGTTGTACCCAATCAATGATGAAGCACCAGCATTTGGTCAGTTATTCATAATTGATCCAAATGAATCCTTATGACATCGTTCAAGTGTTTTTGATCATCTTAACACAGATATTCTGAAATCTTTAGACAATATTATGAGAGAGCACAACGTTTTTGCTCAATCTTATGAAACAATGACACAAGAATTGAAAAATCAAATGCAATCTAACGAAAATGAACCATCTGAGTTACAGTTATTATTTTCTTTGAAACCAGGAATGGATTATCGAAGATATAACTACCAAAGTGTTAATGAAGTTGCTGCAATTTTTTCTACTACAGCAGATGGTGAAATTCCAGAATCGTACGTTACGATTCAAAAGAAAACTACTAAAATTTTACAATCTGTAAGCACTATGGATCCAAATGTCGAACCTTGGATTTATCCACTTTTATATCCCTCTGAAATACAAGGCTGGCATTGCGATATTATGCAAGTTAATGGTAATCGCCGAGTTACACGAACGGATTATACGAAATATCTTCTACCTGTAAGAAATGGAGAGTTTAATCCATTCATTATGGGACAACGTCTAATGCAACAGTGGGTTGTAGACTCATATGTGAAAATCGAAAGGGATCGTTTGGAATATCATAAATCTCATCAAAAAGAACTTCGAGTAGAAACATACAAAAATCTTACTCATTATTTAAATACCAATGCTGCTAATACAAATTCAACTATCGGTAAATTAATTATTTTACCATGTACTTTCGTTGGATCACCACGAAATATGTTACAGCATTATCATAATTCGATGGCTATTGTCAGACAGTTCGGTAAACCAGACATTTTCTTGACCATGACATGCAATCCAAATTGGCCAGAAATAAAAGAAAATCTTTTAAGTGGGCAACAAACATGTGATAGACCAGACATAGTTGGGAGAGTATTTGACATAAAAAAGATCATTTAGTAGATTTAATTGTAAAACAAAGTTTTTTTGGTAAAGTAGCTGCACACGTGTACGTAATTGAATTTCAAAAACGAGGTTTGCCACACATTCATATGCTTATAACTTATATGCTTTATAACAAAAACAGCAAAAAAGAATCACTGGAAACTATTGATGAAATCATTTCTGCTGAAATACGTAATCCATCAGTTCATCCACAATTACATGAAATCGTGATGAAAAATATGATCCATGAACCATGTGGTGATTGGTGTATGGTGGATGGGAAATGTTCTAAACACTTTCCGAAAACATTTCAAGAAGAATCTACTATGAATGACAATGGATATCCCACCTATCGAAGGAGAAATACTGGCATCACTTATGAAAAATCTGGTGGATTTATAGTTGACAAAAGAAATGTTGTGCCTTATTCGCCGAAATTACTAAAACTTTTCAATTGCCACATGAATGTTGAAGTGGTTTCCAGTATTCAATCTGTTAAATATATTTATAAATATATTTACAAGGTCATGATGCTGCTTCCGTAGTGATACAAGAAAGTTCTGGAGAATCAGTCATTGATCATGATGAGATAAAATATTTCGTGGAAACTAGGTACGTGAGTCCGATTGAAGCATGTTGGAGAATTTCAAGCTTCAAGTTGCAAGATAAAAGCCACACGATTTATCGTTTACCTGTTCATTTACCTAATGAACATAATGTCATTATAGACTCATCAGATAATGATAAGTTGTCATCGGCATTGAATCAAATAACAATGGTAATGGAATATTTCAATCTGAATAGAAGAAATGAATGTGCAAGAAGATACTATTATTCAGAAATTCCAAAACATTTTGTTTACAAAAAAGAAGATATTGATGGAAAACAGAATTTTCCGTTGGCACGAAATACAAAGTCACTTCAGATGTATAGGTCGTATGAACTCTGTCAGTCCGGCGCAAACTGAATTATTTCACTTGAGAATACTGCTATTGTCAGTCAAAGGTGCTGAAAGTTTTGACTACTTAAAAACTGTCAATGGAGTACAACACTCTACTTTTGCTGCTGCTTGCTTGGCTTTAGGATTAGTTGAAAACGACGAGGAATGGCGAAAATCAATGATTGAAGCAGTCTCATGGATGATGCCGCGTCAACTTCGATATTTGTTTGTTCGAATTTTGATTCATTGCCATCCGAAATATCCGAACGAATTGTGGGAGGAATTCAAATCGGCAATGTCGGAAGATTATGCAAGATGTAATGACTCACTACTAAGTGAAAAAATGGCTTATGACAAAATTATTCAATTACTACATGATCAAGGCTACGATGATTTCAAAGTTGCAGACATGGATGCATTGCCACCAATTTCAGATAACGTCGTTTCAATCTCATCAGAACAGCATTTGGAAATTGGACTCCGCCAATATGCTATGATGAACGAGACTCAGAAACAAATTGTTGACGAAATTTTGTATGCTTTAGACAACAATGGTAACCAGAGATGCTTCTTCATAGATGGACCGGGTGGATTAGGAAAATCTTTCATATATAACACGCTTTATCATTAAATAAAAGGAAGAAACAATGTGGTAAGTACGATGGCATTCACTGGAATTGCAGCAACATTGCTACCAGAAGGTAAAACCGTACATAAAACATTAGGATTACCAGTTCCTTCATTTTCAGATTCTTATTCAAATATCAAATCGCAAACAGAAGCAGGACAAAATTTAAAGAATGTTGATGTATTCATTTGGGATGAAGATCCAATGGCTCCAAGATATGCTTTATAAATCATGCATCGAACACTGAAAGATATAATGCAAAACGATTTATTGTTTGGAGGAAAAATGGTTATTCTAGGAGGGGATTTTCGACAATTATTGCCAATTAAAGGAAATGGAACAAGAAGTGAAGTAATTAATCTTTCCATAAAATTCAGCTTTTTATGGAAACATTTTAAAATATTCACTTTGACTGAAAACATGAGAGTCTTATCACAACAATTAGAATTTGCTAAATATGTGCTGAAGGTTGGAAATGGTAAATTAAATGATAATGATGATAATATTAAAATCCCCACTTGCTTATTAGCTGATTTAAACACTGATATAGTAGATGACGTCTATGGTGAAGCATTGAAAAATCAAGAATTCAGAAAAGCATCAACAAGAGCTATTTTATCGGCACGAAATGTTGACGTTGATGAAATAAATAAACGCGTTGTTAATTTATAAGATGCATCAACTGAAAGAGTATACAACAGCATTGACAGTGTTGATGTTTCTGATGATAATGGCGAAATAGCAACAACAATTTTACCTGAATATTTGCATACTCTATCTACTTCTTCGTTACCACCCCATGAATTGCGTTTAAGAAAATATTCTGTTATAATGCTCATCCGAAATCTTAATATTGATGAAGGATTGTGCAATGGTACGAGATTATTGATTATTGATTTCAGTGACCATTTATTAAAATGGTAAATTTTAACTGGTGACAAATCTGGTGCAATAACTTTCATTTCTCGCATGTCAATTCAATGTGAGAATGTCTATCCATTTAATTTTAAGAGAAGACAATTTCCTGTTAAACTTGCTTTTGCAATGACAATAAATAAATCTCAAGGACAAACCTTTGATAAAATAGGTATTGACTTGAGAAAAGAAGTTTTCAATCATGATCAATTTTATGTAGCGATATCTAGAGTAAGGTCATGGGATACTGTAAAAATTTATGTTGGCAATAAAAGTAACAGAACATTAACAAAAAATTATGTATATAAAGAACTTTTCGCAAAAATTTGTTAATATTTCCTTTTTGTTGATAATATCATTTGAATGATCCCGTAAATACATTACACAGGTTACCTCGAAGTATATTTTTATTAATCCAATAACTTTATACTTATATCGAATCAAATAAAAATAATAATAAAGAATGGAAATTGGAGACAGCGCGCCCGGAAGGCGCGCCTAATTCACCTAGTAAATTAATATGTTTGTGTTTTTATTATTCGGGAACTTCAAAAATCATCAAGAGAGGGTAAAAATTGAACATCAAGAAAGACTCCATATTGGTTTCACAATTTTATTACCTAAAAAGAATTGCACGCAAAATCTTAAACTAACTTAAAATTACACTTAAAACTAAGAAATAAATTCTACGCGACAATACATGGTTCGCAAGGATCAAAGCGATAAAGGAGCAATCGGGAAAACACAGTTCGTAAAACAGACGGTCGCATACTTCTCGATCGCTGTCGTTGTCCAGAGAGACGTTTTTTCGACGTTTATTTAACTCTTCCTGGTTACCCAACAGCTGTACAACTTTCGTAGCTGTAATTGTTTCGTTGTGGTTGGACAACGCATCAATCAGCTTAGTACCCACGTGAAGGTTTTGTTCTAGGTACGCCAGATGGATATCGACGAGATATTTCGCACTGACAAGGTTCAGGTAGGTCTTCTCCTTCATGACGAACAACGGTTTATATTCCGGAAGTCCTCTTACAGTAATGGATGATTGTTGAGTCTTGTTTTCAAAGACGAGACACCTTTCGTTGTGAGCGGTTTTGAGACTGACGTAGACATTGGGTAGTTGTTTACGTTCAATGCTTATCGAAGGCACCTGCACAAAGTATCGGCTTGTGACGTCCATGTATTTATTCAATTCGTACCAATTCGTTTTAGTCTGGCGTACGCGGAGGAAGAAACGTTCACTAAGTGGATGCATGGTTCAAAAGTACAATTCTGCAACACTCTAAGACCAACACGGATGGTCTTGGAAAACGATTGCGTAACGGCGTACGATGCAAAGAGTAATAACTGTTCTTTGCTCATCGTAGATTTTCTTTCGGATCAACTGATGCCCAAAGCATAGACGGTCTCGACTTTATAGACCGAGAAGACCACGTCACCACTACCTCTTCCATCGAAGTCGATGGAAGAGTCCATTAAGTCGATGACGGTGATGGATACGCGTTATCGTAACGTTTGTATGTGCGCCCTTGGCAATTATCGGACGATGGATCACGATCTTTGTTCGATAGATTATTCTGGAAGCAGCCAGATGAGGATTCACCAAAACCGAAAGAGCCTTGGCTACAGGGGTTAAGCTTCCATAGTCTGTCCACCGTAAAAGTATTTGCACATCGGTCAAGATAGCTTCTTTTAAACCCATTCACGCTTGCCCAAGTAGCTCTGAACGCACCCGGCTCCATTGAGACCTGTTGCGTCGCCCGATGAGTGTTTCAGGAATGATTCGTAAAATTCTTTAACAATGCCATCGTTTCGTTCATAGTCGTCCGTAAAGAGAGCACAAACTCAAGCAAGGTTAGCAATACAATACAGAAATTATAGACTGTATTGCCGACAAACGTCAGAACTCTCGCTTTGTAGCTGTTGAGTGTTCCAGGTATAGTACTTCGTGTTTGACCGGAACCTGTCGATATGGTGGGCAACGCTAGGAGGCTATCCATAAGAATCGAAGTGGGTTCCGATTCCTCCTCGGGAGACGTGTATACCGACCCAGTGTCAACCCGGTTTTCTGTAGTCATCGGTGTTGGCTATTATCGCTGCAGGTTTCGTCTAAACTTTTGGTATCCGGTCCGCTCCGAATACTTTAGTCGTTGAAACGTTTGGGAGAAGATTTAAGGCCTGCGTCAATTGCAACTGTTCGTACCCTCGGTGTCGATATAACCAACAACGGAGACGTAGTGCGTTGTTCAACGCACAAGATAATCTCCGACGTTGCGCGTGTATTTAACAATGTGCACTCAGCAGAGGCAGATGTCTGAATGATGGACTGTTCTTCAATTCCTCCAAGTTAATAACTTTTTGATTTGTAACCCTCCGCACATATGTAGCTTTTCCGGCTCGTCGAATGTACACAACGGTGGCATAGGCGGCCAGCTTTCGTAATTCTGCTTGCAGGATCGCTTCAGATACATGACCCTTGCTCCAAGCAATACCGTTGTCGTACCCCGTTAGCCATGCATTGGTACAGCGCTGACCTCGTGTGAGAGCTTTCAACTGGGACGGGGCTTCGACGATCCAGTGACCATATAGCTCATGCGTAATGTCAACTGACGTCCCAGCAACCTCCTTTGGCGTGAAACCGCTCCGCGCGACAAAACCTTGCACGTCGAGAATCAGCTCCATACTGAACGCATCTGCAAGACGAATGTAGAATTTTATAGCTTGTTCAACCGGTGAAATCTGTTTTCACGTGACGATTCGCGTCAATCTCCAACACATTGTCATATTCCGCGTAGACGATGGCATTCACGGTCGTTGGTAGAGCTTCTGCAAATCTAACCTCTATGCGGACATTACCGTTGCGAATCAAATTCCAAAACTCGTTCTGACTGGCGGAGAGGTCGGGAATCAGATCAAACACAAACAGGCAAAACCCTCTGTTGTACTGTTCACGCTGTATGTTATTGCCATCGTTCAAAAAGTGGATGCCGCTTCCCGAGAAGAGCCTCTGATAGCAACGCACGTATTTCGTAGCATCAAAGTTAAACGGGTTATTTCCGATGTCTCCGTTGAAGGCTTTATTGTCCACGAAACCAAGAATGATCCGTTTTGGCAGTTGGCTGATGATGACGTTTTCTTTTGTTTCACCATGGACACCCGCAGGCACCTTTACAGTCTTTACTTCGACACGCGTCAAAGAGTACTTTGCTGTTGTCTTCGCTAGGGCTTTCGCATGCCCCAGGAGCATCCAGGGTGAGATCTTGACACGACGAATCGTGACATCGCAGTGGAGGTGTCCGAGCAGATCGACGGTCTTGCCACCGTCGAAAAATGCTCGGCGTGTCTTGAGTCCAATATTCGTATTGTCCGTCGTATCCATGAAACCTGGAGAGTCGTCGTACCAGAGCACGGTACCAAGATGAGATTTCTTAGCAGCAGGTCCGTAGCTCAAAAGTGTCTCCAGATTGTCTCTGCCCGATTGGCGTACGCGTTGATCGCCGGTGAGACGGGCTTCTGGTTGAAGAAAATGTCTATCTGATTAAACAGAGAATGCATGAAATTATTCACAGGACCTGCCACGGGTCCAGCAGCCTGTTCTTCTTCTTCCGGTGGTGCTATCGGTTCGATGATAGCAAGCATCGTGTGAGCAAGGTCTATGTACTCATCACCGACCCCTGGAACCCGGAATTCGATCGGAGACTCATCCGTCAACTATTTCGAGCCGTCTGCGTAGACGGGAACGCGAATAGCTCGAGTTCAGATTTCGCGCACTCCGAAGAAAACGCATGTAGGAACGTCATCCTGAGAATATGTCAGTCACCGTACACTTCTTCTTCCTCGTCTTAGTCTTGGGTTTGGATACCTTCTTCTTCCGAGCCGCGAGACGTTCCACACTTGAATGATTTGTTTTGACCCGTTTCGGCTTTTTATATCCTGAACCCGACATCATCTTGTCAATCTTTTCTATCGCTTTTTACTTGAGATTTGCACGTGATTGTTTCAATCGTGAGCGTACAGAACCTCCTAACGACTACCGTTGGTGCTTATGTCACTGGCAATATCTAAACCTGCACGCAACGCTTCGTTACTCACGGCTTTCAGGGCCTGTTTGCCGACAAATGATAAACCATGCGTAAACAACGGTACAAATGCGCGGAACGCACTACCGAAATACGATCCAATCCCGTGTCCTCTATGGTAGGGTGCCCCGGCAAACACGCGTTGAACACCATATCCGATCTGCACGTTGTAGTGATCCACGTAGGAATTCATGGTAGAGTTTCCCGCCGGAGATGAAGCGTCACAGTCAGCAGTCCTTCGTGGAATGGTACAAGGAATCCGATGTGATCCCTTATATCTATCTCAACGGTCCTAAAGTTGTTGGTGACCATCGGTATGTATCTCGGAGACAAGAACACAACAGTCTTGACGGATCTGTATTCGAATTTCGATGAGTCCACAGGAACGGTGCGCAGTAGAGGAGCTGTGACATCACCAACGATTCCGCTGTCGCAGACACTGCGTACACAAACAGGCCGCTCGGAAGCACCGCTGCTAGGTTTGCAGGATGGGGCGGGAAGTTCGTGTCGGATATGCTCGTCTTATCGCGGTTATCAAAAATTCAACTGATTGACTCTGGAAACTCGATGACATGCTCGGTGCAATCGCAGAGCCTCTTTATCACGACGAATCCCACAGTGTTTCGCATCTTGTGTTTCCAACCACGACTGTGCTCTTCGGTCCTTTAGCCTGGCAGCAGAACCCCAGTAGGAGGAGCTGCGTGTCGCGTCATAGTAGTTGGACAGGTCTACTTTCATTGTCTGGGTTTGAGCGTCGTCCACCGTCGCACTCCCAAACCAGACTGACTTCCAAACACAAACTTCAGTATTTTCAATACCCACTGACTTGTCGAACTTGCAGCCGAAGCGTCAGGAAATTCTAGGTTTGTTAAAGAACCGGTTCGAACCGGTTCGAAATTTTTCGCAAAAAGTTCGAACTGTTCAAAATTCGAACTGCTCGAACAGTTCGTAAAGTTCGAAAGAGTTCGTTAATCGTTCAGTCATTATTTTATGTTAGGAATAAACAACATCTTTGTTGATATTTTATTTGAACTTTTTTACAATAAATGTACCAATTTTCATTATGATTTCTCACAATTACAATATTTGGGTCAGATGGAGTAAAAAATCAATCACAAGTAATTAAAGAATAGATAACAACAAAAACTTAACTATTCATTTGATTTTACATGAAAGTTATCAGGTACTCTTTTTGAATATTAAATGATATACTAAATTGCCAAGGAAAATGTTAATTAACTTGTAATAGTGATCTTGTCCTCCCCATTTTCATTTTATGATTATTCCTACCCTATTTTATAGTTGTAGACCCTTTTTTATAATTCATTCTTTAAAATGAATTCCATTTTACAGCCTTTTTCTATTAAAAATTGCTTATTTTTTGGTATTGTAGTTAAGAAACGCGATCATGTCGACATGACTTTCTAATAATTGAGATCGCTGTGAAGTGACAATTCTTCCTGTCGTAGAAAACAAACGCTCGCTGGTCGTCTGGATGGCAAGTATGTTGATATAAGTCAAAGCGGCGACAGACAAATACTTAAACCTTCCTTTATTCGTTCGGTAATATTCATAAACGCTGGTTTCTCTCAAAGGAGCTTCCCGTAGGTATTCAGTAATTTCTTTCAAAATCAACAACTCCTGTGCGGTACTGGGATCGGGATCCGAGGTTAAAAAGTCGTTCCTGACTATCCTCAACTTACTAGCAGGCTCACCTACAAATATGATTCAACGATAGTTATAATTTCAGTCTTTACTGATAGGAAAATAAGTTTACGAGTTTGTGTGTTTGTTTTCAAGTACGTGAAAAAGATTATAACCAAATATAAGAACATTGTATTTTTGAGTCTATCATCTTGTCAAGAAACAAATAAACAAACGAAAAAACAAATAATTTTATCTTTGTAACCTGCAAGAATTGTGACTTAAGTTAAAGACTAAATAAAATTAACTTTCAGTTTCAACTTGAAAAAAATACATTTCGTTTTGATATTTTGATTCAATTTTTTCATGTTCATGTGTTTCGAACGTTTTTTCTACATATTTGTTCACTTTTCACACTTTTTGTGAAACTTGAAAAATAAGTCGTTTATTTTACTAGCGATTCTGACGACCGAACTACTTTAACTATAAAATAATAAAACTCCTAAACAAGAGATACCTTCTTGGTCGTGTCTACTCTCGTTCAGACGTGGAATTGCTTGCGCTGTAAGCGCAATTACTTTATTTTCCACCAGTTGTTGAATATTTTGCCTTTCTTCTGAGTCGGTTATGAACCGGTCTTTGTACCGCGGGACCAATAACATTGCGTAGAGCATCCACTGATTTTCAAACACAAACGCAAATTTGATTCGCAACTTATTGTAAATGAGTCGTGCAAGTTCGACCATAGATTCGTCGGTATAAGATGCGTAGTCTTCAAATGTTTTTGATAGCGAAACAACCATCGGTCTATACCGTGACAATGTTGGCTGTTTATCAGCGCACAACATGACTGTCGCCTCTTTCAGCGGAGCTAAAATTTTTACATAACATTCCACGAGGTCCCATTTTTCATCAGTCAGGTTTGCTGGAGTTCCTATCGCAAAAAAATTAGAACATAATATTATAATGGTTATTGTACTTTTACATATACCAAGTGTCACAATTTTCCACAATACTACATTAGTTTCAGTTATATACTGAAAAAACTGGTATTTTATTTATGGAAAAAATATTTTGAAATAAGACATTTTATGATGAACAAGATTTTTAATGTATCTAAATGTATTATAACTGAATACTTGATTCATCTGTAACGGGGAATTAGCTAAAGGTCCCAGAGTTCAGAGAGCTAGAGCTTTTTTTTATGTATGAAATAACATAAGGAGCCAGACAGGTAATAGAAAATTATTGAAATTTTATAAATATACGAGCTTGGCGTTTGGAGAAGTGCGGAAATGTTTGGATTGAATTATTTTACTAATTTGCAGTAGTTAATCGGAGGTTCGGTATTGATTTTTGTATGTTTTCAGCCGCAAGACGGTAGGTGGGCCCCGTGGGCCTCGGATGAGACCACCCTGAAAGCACACGAGTCGAGCAAGTCCGAATCGAATGTACCAGTACTGTCGCTTATTACAAGGTTCCTTAAGAACCACCTGTTCCAAATAATTGCATTCATTTTCAATAAATACTATTGCTCCTAAGAGCTATTTTGTTTTCATTTATTTTTGTATTATTCGTTGTCTGCGTCTTATGAAGTATAATTTGTGTTAGTGATAGAGCCACGATGAATGCAACGAGGAGCATTTTGAATTTTGGTTTGATTTGGAATTTGGAAAACGGATAATTCACTGAACCTGGCGCCCAATTAGGTCCCTTATGAATAAATTTGACTGTTAGTTTGAAGTTCTTATATTAAACAATTCGGATAATAATTAAGTCAGGTTAAATTATAAAGTTGGATTGCGGATTTTAAGTTATTATTTATTAAAACCAAATTTTAGCATTTAACGTAATTTTCTTCGTCCAATATTTATTTATCATAAAGTAGTTAAATTGCTGCAAAAATAAGGGATTGAAAAGTTAGTAAATTTGGAAAGTAAATTTTTAGTTTTAGTATGGAATTATCGTCACAAATCATAATTTATTTATTGGAATTACCTCGCCTTGTTAACATCGTAGATAAAGGTTCTCTCATCTCGACCAACCGTGAAAGCATGTCATACTGACTGTTCCACCTAGAGTCAACGTCCTGGATGAGTTTTTTCGGCTTTGATCCAGTGGGAAGATTTGTCCCAACATCCTTCAGAGCATTAGAACTACTGGTCGAGTGCGAAAAATGTGTAACAATTCTTTTACTTTTGTCAAAAATTGTCTTGAACACGTCGCAAGATGACATCTCCTAAAATTAAATGTTATATTAATTACTTGTTCTGTGAAAGTATATAATATTACAAGGGATAAATAAGATGTTTACCTTCAGTGCACCTTTTACAACAAGCTGAAGAGTGTGAGCGAAGCAAGGAATGTGAACACAATCTGGATTCATCTTGACAGCAGCAACAAAATTCGGACCATTGTCTGTCACGAAAATGACGTTTGCATCTGTCTCAACTAAATTGTACTCCCTCATTTCCTCTGTTAAAACACTGGTGATGTTTCTCGCAGTGTGACTTTCGTGGTATGCCATCAACCCAAGCATGAAGCTTTTTTCTTTAAAGTCTTTTGTAACGTAGTGTATGGTGAGACTGATATAAGGATCGTTTGCTCGCGATGTCCAGCCGTCAGTGGTGAATGTTATAGTAAAAATACCTAAAATATTTATAAATTGAAATGTAGTGTTATTTTGAAATTCAGTTATATATTAATCGAACACCAAAACTACCAGAACTTCTGGTCTGTAAAACAATATTTAAATGA
Source organism: Trissolcus japonicus (assembly GCA_030522925.1). Taxonomy (NCBI): domain Eukaryota; kingdom Metazoa; phylum Arthropoda; class Insecta; order Hymenoptera; family Scelionidae; genus Trissolcus; species Trissolcus japonicus. Next base: position 341 of record JAPYZS010001645.1, on the reverse strand, counting down.
TAATAAAAAGTTAAAATTTCTTTGAGATTGTTTAAATAATTTTGATGATTATCGTTTTTCGTCTTAACTTCAGTTAATTTTGAAAGAAAAAGATTGATTTATGAAAGACAAATGAAAGACAATTTACTTTCAAATACAAACTATCAACAACTAAAAGACAATTTACATTCAAATACAACTTTCTTTTTACAACTATAAACTACTATAACTATCACACTGTCGTAGAACTTTTCCAGAAGTTTTTTTGACGTGACAACGTCTAATAAATTGGTAGATGTCGGCCACCACTTGAAATATGGCGAAAGCGTTACGTTTTGTAACGCCCCCTCCCCCCCGGGCAG
>JAPYZS010001644.1:0-15150 GCA_030522925.1 Trissolcus japonicus | reverse complement strand
GAACGCCGAGACGCGTCTTGAGATCGACAACACGATGGTTTGCGGCAAACCCAAGTACCAGAGAAACAACGTCTGCCAGGTCGACTTTGGTGGACCTCTTGTTTGTGACCGTGGAGATGGCTTGTACGAACTGGTCGGAGTTTACAGTCGAGAGACTGGTTGTTTGCCAACCAACCAGGTAAATCACAGATCAATTAAAATTAACAACGGGAAATAAACAGAATATGGAAAACATAGTTTTGAACTTGAAGATATTAATTTATTTTGTATTTTTAGGTCGCTACTTTCTCGCTCATTGACAACCAATGGGTAAGGGCAGTAATTTCTGGTACATATCAGCTCTCAAATTCGGCTGCTCAATTCCAATCGTCGGTCATCCACGAAGAAGAAGAATGTCCATGCAAAAAGAAGAGTTCTCAAGCATTTCAATACTCTCAGTTCCAACTTGCATCGAATCAGCAGTACCTACCTCCATCTTATTAATGATGATGGACTGATTGAAAATTGAACGAAATTTGATTTTGTGTCGGCGTCTTGATTGTATCAGAAGATGGTACATGCAGTGAATATATACGAATTAGCACTATAAATAACATGCACTAACCCTAAAATACGTGCCATATGAAAGTTAATCGAACGATCTCAAGAAGTGAAGGAAATTTTACGTGAAAATTTTAGTCTTTTAGGGTAAACGATATTTTTATAATGTATGACAAATGAACGACAATATCGTATGAAATTATATAAAGTAATGTTTAATATGTATTTAACTTTTTTGACTTTGGAAAAAATCTAGCTTGAAAATAAATAAAGAACAACTTATTTTCAAACGCATCACTTTTTATTTCATGATGTTTCACATAATACTTCCACATAATCTACAACATCTAAAATTCTTGTGATATAAAATTATTGCCGTAAGGAAAGTACGGCTTTCTCTCTTAAGAGCATCACAAACGCCACTTATGAAATTACGCATCCTTTAAATTCTTATAGTTATGATAATTAAATAAGATGATTTTGTCAGACATTGTTTTCTGATTCGTGTCAAAATAAATTTATAATGTCATCGTTGTTACGTGTCTTTTAAAAGTCAGTCAAGAAAATTTTGCACATTTTTATATTATTTTCATATGTTAAAAGTTATCAATTTTCATGTCTAATTTGATTAGTCTTAAAAAGATAGTACAAAAATTAAAATCTACATTTCCTAGACTGAAGATTGAGCAAATTTATAAATTATTTACAACTTATTTAATTTCCTTATTACAATATTTAATGTATTGGATTAATCCGTCTGGGACAGATATTTTGTTACATGATGGCACATCAACATGGCAGGCCCTGTTTTCTATTAGGTTTCCCTATGTAAGAACTAACGTATTTACAAATTCAATACTCGCCGTAATATCTTAGCACTAAAGTCCAACTAGGAATTGAACAATTTGATTGAAATCAAAATGACTTTTGAACTTTCACTTTGACCTCGAGAAACAAAAATGTTGATTTTTATTTTTCTAGTGAGATCTCAAGTGAAGTTGTACAAAATGTATGAAATTTCTATAAGAAAAGGCAACGATTGAAAGTTATTTACTAAATTGCTGCACTTCTTTTCAATTTTTTCCCCCATTTTTCAACTCGCTATTCAATTCACAAAAAATTGTTCATTTTTTCAATAACGATACAAGTTTGCGATACATTCATCACATTCATTTAAAAATCAATCTAACAAATATTTTTCTTGTTTGGTTTCCAAGATCGACGATTTTTTTTCTATTCAAAATATTGTACAATTGTACGGTTTAACAAATTGTCTTCCAAATTGTATTTACCAAATTCTGAATCCCAGAAGTTGTAAAATATTTATGAATTATACAAGATGACGTCATCACAGCCATTTTTGTATTTTCAAGTTGTTTGTAAAAACGTACAAAGTTTTTGTTCCTGCGACATTTATTTTGTAATTTTCAGTTTGAGCTTTTATTTCTGAGTTCAATCAAAAACAGAAAGCACAATTTTTATCCAATAGAAATAATTTACTGGTGAAACAAGTTCGTAAATACAAAATATTGAATAACTCTAAAACTCAGACACCCCAGTCAGTAACTCAACATTCGTCCGTTTGCAAGAAGAGGTAATGAAATATTTAAAACAAAACTAACTTATCGTCTAAAGTCAAAAATGGAATGTACAGTAGAGCGTAATTAAAATAACAAAATGTGTGAGGTACATGTGTGTTTGTATCACCATAAATGAAAAACCTTACATATTATTTAAACGTATTCGAACGAAAAAAAATTAACTGGTCAGTAGTTAAAATTTTGGTAGCGCAAAATGTCCAAGCATAAATTTGATTATGATTTAAATATAAATGTTTTACTTAGCAACACTTTTGAATGTAAAATTTTTTTTGTTTCATTAATTTCTTTTAATCAGCATAATTCTTGGAACTCAATGGTCCGACCAAACTTAAAAATTGTTTTCACAAATTATTACTTTTAATTTCAAATTATTGTCAAAGTGATTAAGCTAGATTAAAATTAAATTAAAAGAAGCCTATAATTGTAAAGATTCTGATTTGGAGGCAAATTAGAATGATATCAATTTGGAAAGACGAAGGTCTAATTTGAATCGCTGGTAGTATTTTCCCTCTGCAATCTGTCATCGACAAGCAGAGCCTCGTCGGTGAGCAGGATATAGGAATCCTTGATATTCAGCAACCTGTGCTGGCCATTGATAAGGAAGGAGGATCCCCTCCTGACGGTCCTTTTCCCGAGCTCGATAGCCTCGTGTGTGAAAACGACGTTGTTGTATGCTTTCACGAGCACCGTGATCAAAACTAAAAGTCCGACTAGAATCAATCCGTAGGTGATGCAGGGCACTGCGATGTCCGCGAACGTCGTCGCTAAGTAGACCCAGCGCCTTATCGGCGGCGTCAGCTCGTCGATTCCTTCCTCCAGCCACATTATTGGGAAAACAATGTCCGGGAAATTTGCCACCGTCTTGATTGCCGGCTGGTGCTCAACTCTTAAATTCAATTGAACTCGCACTTTTCCTTCTATTGGCACTCCCAATTTCTACAAAAATAACCAGAAATCATCATTATCAGAAAACCATATCGCACTTTTTTACAAAAAGTTGTAATTAAAACAAAACTTTAATAAACATAAAAAAAAAAAACAAACATAAAATTGAATTTGAATAAAAAATGACAAAAATTGTCAAGAGTGTAAAAATAATTTTTTTTTTTTCAAGTATCCTTTTTTCGAATTCATTTGCGTATATGAAAAGTGTCAAAGAAAATAATTAAATTTGTACGAATCATTAGAATTATTCAATCTGAACACAAATCGTTGTGTTGCAATTAGAATTGCAATAATGTGATAACGTTCGATTATGATACTTTTCAGCGTCAATATATCATTCTTTTTTCCTCCTTGCTCTTGGATTTAATTCGAGATTTAATTCCTCGAGATCACATTCTATCAACTTTTTTAGTCAATTTAAAATGTAAGAATCCTGGATACAATTTACGACATTCGTTGGAGGATAAGAAGTCGAGTTCAACTTATTTAAATGATGTTGACTCATGGTTTCGATTTGTCATTGTAATTGAAAACTGGATCAAATTATTATGCTTTATTATTTAATTTTCATGCTTTATTATTTCTAATGACACTTATTATTTTTTAATTATTATTTGTTGTTTAATTTTTTTTATGACTTCAACAAATCTTCATCTGAGAAATAATTACCGGCTGTATTTTGAAATATGTTTCGTGCAATTCTGGCTCGGGTTTCAGACCAGAAACGGCATCCAAAAGCTGAGGATCCGCCTTGTAAAAATGAGGAAAAGAAAGATACACCGGAGCGCCTGAAAAAAAATTTATATTATATTTTAAAAAGAAAATTAAAAGTAAATCAATGAAATTATAAATGGGAAATTTTAATTTAAAATCAATTTTCAAGATCAATCTCCTTATAATCTTTTTTTTTTTTTTTGTCAATTAAACAAAATGATGAAAAATGAGATGAAAAATTTAGCAGATATATTTGAATATATATATATTTTTTTTTTTTAATGCTACATACTATATTGGCAGGGGCTAATGTCCTGAAGTCCTTTTGGCGGACAATTTCTCGGGTCTTCTGGACAGAAGCATTCATTGTCCGGCGTTGAATTGCTCGGTGGGTCGAAAACCGATTCCAATGGAGTGTAAAGATCCGCTTTGATTCCAGTTTTTTCAGTCGGTCCTCGGTACTTCAAAGGAATAACTCGGCATAGATCTTTGTCCCAAATGTGTACTATGTCTTCTCCGGTTTTATCTCTTGGAGGAAAAAAGGAACCTGCAATAACGAGAAAGCTCTAAAATATAATTTATTCTCTTAACAAACAATAACAATGATGCAAAATAAAAGATTTTTTTTTTAATTTTTCAAATTTAGCGCTACTTTTGTTTTCAAACTTTTGATTAGTCAGCATCTGTAACCAATTTCAAGTGAGTATCACTTAAAAATTGTTTATTATTCAATGTTCATATAAGATAATTGACCTAAAGATTTTATTTCATCTATAAATTCATTTATTCAAATTACTTTTAAATTTGGCGCCACTTTTGAAATGACTACAATAAAATTTTTTAATTTATTTTACAAAATAAAAATTTCATAAAGTGAAATTCGCCATTTCCACATTTATAACCTTTTAAAATGATTTTTATCTTTATAATTTTTTTTCAAATATATTTAAATTTTAGCGCCATTTTCGAGCGATTTTAATTGGTCGACATTCGCGACCAACTTCGGGTAACTGTTTTATCATAATGAAATATTGTACGTAGTATTATGAATATTATGAATTCTAGTTTGTTCATTGTCGTTAATTGTTAGAAAGAAACTAAACCAAATCGAAATTTACCTTCTGAAGCACGAATTGAATTGCAAGGAGCTTCGGACCAGTATGGAAGTCGATCGAGTCCGTTCAGTCGGTTTATGAGACCAAACTCTTTCATACCCGTGTGGCCAGTGAAGATGGTCGAAACTTCACTCAGTGTTCCATTTCTCTACAAACAAAATATCTCAGTGAAAACAATGATTTAAAACATCAACAAAAGGTAAAACATTTTATTCAAAACAAATTTTCATAATCAATGACTTTTTAAATAAAATCGAATCAATACAGCGACAAGGACGAAGACCTTGTATCTGAAGGGCATTTAAACTTTTTATTTGACCTTTAGATTCTTGTTTAAGAAAGTCAAACCAGAAAGTTGACTGAATTTTTTTAACCCCTTATTAAATAGAACCGATAAATTTTCGGATTTGTTAGGTTAGAAATGTTCAGTGCTGCCAAAACCAAGTGATTACCATGCTGAGATTAGTATTCCTCAGGGACATAAATAAGAATTAATTTTTGTTCATATTCGTACCCCCAGTAAAAGGCCCATCTGACTCATAGGACGCCGTCGTTTTGGAAAAAAACGATGTGCGATGCTGACGAGGGGATCGTCGTAGCCAAAAACCAGCTCCTGAGCCGTGACTGGCACAAAAGGTTTCATGTTCATCCCGCTCAAGACCATGGACAATCCCATATTTATAAAGGATGGTAGCTGCTTTGTCTGTGTCGAAAGAGTCTGAAAACAACAAATTTACGACCTGAATTTGGGCAAAATTCAAAACACATTTTTATTGGCTATCAAATAAATAACTTCACACTGGTAGCCATTTTTAAAAGTTTGTTTTTTAATTTCTTTTTCTACCAAAGATGTACAATCTGAAATTAGTCGCGTGTCGGGGATAAAATTTGACTGGCGGTTAAGTAACTAACTCCACACCCATGACTCGTCATTTTTTACAATGTTTTCGACTTAAAATTGTACAATCTGAATTTAGTCACGAGTCGGGGTAAAACTTGAATGGCTATTAAGTAGTTAACTTCACAGCAAATTAATAGTTTTTGTTAATGTTCAACATGAATTTGGTCACAAGTCAGGACGGAATTTTATTGGCTCTTACGTAGCTAACTTCACATCAATGTATTAATTTTTATTACAAAAAATTATTTTCGGAAACTAAACTTACAACCTGAAACTAGTTATGATTCTAGAGACATTTTTGTTGGCTATTTTCACATCAAAGGTCGCCATGTTCATTAGATTTTTTTTTTTCTAATTTGAAATTATAAATTTGATCCAATTTTTCGGGAAAAAATTACTTACGAGCAGAGGAATGTTGGGAATGAGAAGTCTGAGGTCCTTATCGAGTGACATCTCCGGTACGAAATTAAGAATTTTTTTATGCTGATAAGTGACGGTTCCATTGTTGTGAAAAACGATGTTGACTTTTTCCATGTCTTCCCTGAACACAGGAGAAAAAAAGTGACTCACTCTTAGTTCGACATTCTCGTTCCACTTCTTTGACCCGAAAAACCAGTTTGTGATTTAATTTGAAAATTATTACACAACGCTTTGCATCACAACAGATGAGAGGATCTTTCGAGTATCGATTACAGTTTAAAAATAGATTTCGCGCCAAAACTTGTGTCGCTTTTTTTTTCTTCATCCACGCCATTCATTCTTGTATACTTTCGTAACGCATTTTAATTAGCATATATTCATATATAGAACTGTGTTTATTATATGAAATTACATTCTAATCACTGAATATTTGTTTCCAATTATCGATTATGTAAGTTTGATTGCATTCTTTTTTTTATAAACCGCTACAATGTTGACACACGAAAGAAAAAGCGGCAAACTTTTCGTACTTTTTTGTCTTCTATTTTTTTTTTTTTTTTTTTACATATTTTCGTTTGTTTAATTATTTATTTTAATGTTCTGCTTTCTCTGAAACTTCACGATTCCGTAAAGAATGCATTGCACATGCGCGATTCATTGAGTAATGCAGAACGATGAAAAGGTCGCATCATATACAATTGGGATAAGAATCGCAGAGCACAACATGATTCAGAAACTAAAAAAAAACAGTCTTGCGAAATTGCAGAGCATTAATGAAGCGACATCAGCCTTTTGGTATTTCAAAGACGTGAACTTTGCGAATTGTTTTGCCCAGTGGTCGATCATGCATGTGACCCCCGTGACCTCTACAACGGCGACACGTGTACTTGAAGATAAAAGTATGTTTTGAGACAACAAAAGAATCAATTACACATAAACAATCAATCACGCTTGTTTCATTTCAATGTTTTTTTTTTGAGCCTGAAAATTTTTGTTAATCTTTATTTTCGGTTTCCAAAAGAAAAAATCTTTGAGCCATTGGTTTGTTTATATCATAAATCGATTCGCTTTTGTAAAGAAGTCAAAACTCATGATTGTTTTTGTTTTAATTTTTCGTGATTCGTTATTTTTCTTCAGGGTTATTTTTGAGGCTGTGGCACGTCTCAACGAATGCCGAAGAATGCACATAATGCTCCTCAAGCTGAATTTCTCTTCAAGTGAATAGCCGTCGAAACATTTATCCGAGACGCAAGATCGTTCGGACACGTAATAATATTACGTGTGCAGATGTAATAGCGGGCACGTTCGAGACATCGGTCGCGTAATATGTTCCCATGTTACATGTGTGATGCGAGTGCCCCATTGCTGAATAGTAGTAAACTCGACCAACTTCCGTAGAAAGCGCGCACTATTTACATACTTGTCCAGTGGATTGCAACTTTTTGAACGCATTTTTGCTGACCTTTTCGATGCGCATCGCGATGGTATCTTGTGACAATTCCCACGCCCCATTGTTCTTCAATTAATTCAACTGCCCCCCCCCCACGAATAATGTAAACATTGAACAAAAAAACAAAAAAATTATTTTGTCTCACATACTTTTTGATTGACTTTTAAATCGTTGCAACTTTTTTGAGAATCATTGCAAGTGGGCTGGCTCGGGTATCAAATTGAAGGGCGTAGTCTCCTCTTTGAAAATATTTACAAAAGATTCACGATTAACATTAATAGCAATGTTAATATTTTGTATTAAAAAAATTGAAAACAAAATTAAATGGCGCACGATCAAGAAAAATGATTTCTAATTAATTGGGACTAATTGGAGGATCAAACATTTTTTTTTGATTGTAACGAAATTTGCGCGATTACAAAACGATGGATATTGCGCCCTTCTACTTTCTATCTCGGCGTATCAGCATATCGCATTTTCGCGAAACCTTGGCAACGCGTTTTCTTGTCAAAAATTGCTCAATAGCCTTTATTTCTGCAGCCATTACTGTCGAACGTAACGCAACTGCAAAGAAACGATATCAAAAATTCTGCGAAGAACGGTAAAGGGAGCACTTCATAATATCCACATGGGATAACGAAAAAAAAATGAGGCGGGGAAGAAAAAGAACGCAATAAATGTGAAGGTTGAGCCGCTGAACCGTTTTTGTCTGTCGTAATACGCGCATTGCGATATGAAAATAGCGGACGCCGGAAAAGTCCCTATATTAGAGAAAATAATATTGTTCAATTGTGATATCCATATCTGAGTTTCCAATAAAATCCACCGTTTTATTTATTTGTTTAATCTCACATATTAATTTTTTAAATTCAAACATTTCAATTTTTAGTTCGAACTTTGTTATCGCATTTAAAATACGCTCGTCTGCGCACAGTCATACTGCGCATCTTCGGCGAACTTCAGCTTAATCAAAAAAGGACGTGAAACGAACCAAAAAAGAAACATTCGAACTTTTGTGAAAAAAAATTGGTTAGTGAAATATGATGGAAAGTTTGTATAACAAGATAAAAACAGTAGTTACGAAAACGGCTGAACATAAATTCATTCTTATCCGCAAGCGCGACCGTTGAGTGATGTGAAAAGTTAATCACTGCGCAACACGCCGGACAGATCGCAGTATTAATTGGGTGAGTCATGCGTGCGCGCGATCTTATCTGATTTTAAGAAATGTCTTAATCGTTAGAAAACAAGATCAGATGAGAAATACCTGTAAATAAAAGGGCCGACCTCTTGCAGCTTTGGTTTTTCATGGTATTGCAGAAAATTGTCCGCGTTCGTTACGTTAAATATGTATACTTTGGTCAGCCGAACCACGCCAGGTTTCTGCCAGTATTGGAACGATAGAGAGCCATTCCATAACCTTAATTGCTGTAACAAAAGTTGAACAATTAGAATTCGAACTGTCCTATTTTCAAATCACCCGTCAAATTACAACTTTGCGCGCGCACCATCTCATTGGCCAACTTCAGAGAGTAGAATAAACTGTGTATTGTTCTTTCGTTGGAGATTAAGGTGGAAAATCCATGACTTCCATAGTCAAAATAACTGTTTAAATCGAAAGTGTTCAAAAAAATTATATTATTTATAAAAAAATAATATGAATAATTTTTATAGCAAATGGAATAAGCGGACATGTTAAAAAAACAATTTAATAATTTTTAATCAAACATTATTATTTAATAAGTTTTGCGCATGACTTCGTTGGTGTCTACAATAGTACGCATAACCTCATAAACGACTGCCTTTGAAAGTAATTTTCTCAAAATTTTGCACCGTTACTTGTGTTTTTTTTCTCGATTTAAATATTCTTTACATTCTGAAAAATAACATACTAGTTTTTCAATAAAACGTTAAATAGTTAAGATATAAATTAAAATAGATTTTTGGTGCAACTAAGCGTTTGCTCCATATACGCAATACATTTTACAGCCAACTTTGAACTTAAATATTCGTTTTATTTCACCTGCTACCCATTGTTTTTATTACAAATTCTTATTCTGCGAATTCTAAAGAATAATTCTATATATTTTGTTTTAATATCTTAAACTATACCTGATAATGGATTTTCCACCTTAATTTGTATTGAAAAATTAATTTTCTTCCATATTTAAATTTCGTGGAATTATGATGGTTGCGCGCGCATCGTCTTAATAGCCAACTTCAGAGCGCGAAAATGTGTTAAATTTTTCAGGTTTTTTTTTTTTTGAGACTAAAAGTTCGAATAAGAATATTTCAGACTCAGAATAGATGAACTGATTATGTTAACATTATTCTCCAATTTGATTTCGCAGTAAATTTAGAAACCGATGCTAATGGAACCAGTTTCTACACTCAACTGAAGAAATTGCAGTCGCCATTAAGTGATTATGAAAATATTTTAAACTGGCGCGAAACAATACAGTTCTCCATTTTATTATATATATTTTTTATTTTTTACATTTTTTTGCGTAATTTATGGTTTTCTTCTTACTCTTAATATAACGTAATCCACCCAGGGTATACTGCTTAAAATTATTCCAATAGTGAGAGCTAGGAGTCCAAAGAGAATTGCTGCTATTCTACCTGAAAACAAAACAAAAATAATAAATGACTTTTGTTAATATAGTTATAATTAAATTTGGATATTAATCATGTGACAAACAAATTTATTAATTAATTAATGATTCATTGAATTAATTAATTTATTTACCTATTCATTAATTAATAATTAGTTATCATATGATAAGAAAGGGGAATTAAAAAGGGACATCGATGAAAAACGTATGAATTTTCTCGTTGAATAAACTTGTCCGACTGAATTGAAGAAGAAATTGATGGATCGAGTTTGTGATTAATTGAGATTCGCGATTGGAGTACAGGGAAAACTTGACGTTTTTTATGTCAAAGCTCGCGGTAAAAGTAGTCATAATAAGGTGGACATTGACACACTTTGCCACAATGAGCAAAATATTCTAATTATAGATCCCTCGTAAGTAAATACATGGGCAACAAAAAAGGCACTGAAAAAATGATTCATTATTAAAAACAATTCATCATTTATAACCAATTAAAAAAATAAAAAAGGTAACCAAAAAACAAGAAAAGTCGAGTAAAAACTGTTCATACAAAAGTTACACAATGCATAAAAAATTTTTTGTTTCAATTTCATTTTATTCGTAAAAAATGTTTCATGGATGAAAGTATATCGATGTTATTGTTACACTTTTCCTGCTGGGTACTTTCAATTTTTTCATGAGGAAAAAAAAAGGAGTTGGAAAATGATGGTAGGTAATTTCTACGCAGCTTATTTGGAGCAACAGATTTTCATTCATGTTTTCGAATGATTGAATAATGAAGAAGAGTCGATAATATCTATGATCAGCTAATTGAATGGCGTGATTAGTCGAAGCCGAGTAAGTCGACGACTGTTATCAAACAGACAAATTCTTCTGATTCTTTTGAACAACTCAGAAAACTTGAGATGTTATCAAACAATATCCACGGCCACATTTTTCATTATTTTTATTTTTTTGTTTATTTTTTATTTATAGTTTTTATATTTGTCGATTATGAAACTAATCGAATTACGCTAATCAATGAACTAATGTTTATTGATTAAACGAATTTTCAATGATTAGTGGAACATATGAAAATCAAATGAAAACCGGTGTGCCACGATTTTTTTTTCAATACAAATCATGAAGCAGTATAGTTGATGTTGGCGTAAAAAGTAAATTGCCAAGGCAAGGCGAAACTTTTTAATTCGAAATTTCTCCAATTATCGACTTTACGTATTACTTTTTCAATCAATTTCGATTTTTCAAATTATTAGATTAAAAAAATGTTTTTTTGTTTTATTTTTCATAACGAGCATGAATTGTAGTGGTTGATAATGAAACAATCGTTCGACCTGAATTCTTAAACCTAAACTAGGCTACTCTCGGACACGAGTCAAATCGTGCTGGATTGGTGGCTAAGTCGAGTGCAGCGGCTTTCTCAAATAACTGTGCATCGCAATGACTGCTGATATAATAAGTCTGCTAAGCGTTTATCAACAATTGTGATAAAACCGATCCAATTTAAGACGGACGGGCGTGTATACTTGACCACAGATAATTTATCCTCGGACAAAAACAGAGGGTTGCGAGAGTGTCCTTCACTCCTGCAAGGCCGACCGGGGCCGCAATTCATAATTACAATCACAGGTGAAAAGATCGATCGGCCGACATTTCTCCAGCCTCTGACGAAATTAAACCGATCTGATCAACATTGCCCCCTCTCCTTTTCACAACGACCTTAAGTTTCATTTTACCCATTTTTTATCAATTATCAATTTTTTTAATTTTCCCGCCAATTTTCATTTTTTGTTACATTTCCCCGGGCGGTTTAATATTTCAAACTTTCCCGCCATTTTTGTTTTATTTTGTTTTTCTTTTTGTCTTGAAAAGATAGAAAGATGCGAAATGAAATGTAAATTGACGAATCAGCAATTACATTTGTGATTTCACTATCGAATTGAAGTGTGAAAAGCGCCATCTCAGAATACGCGAAATCATATTATAAGTTAATGGCTTTACAATTCATTACGTAACGAATGAATAGCTTATTATTTCATTGATGATTTTATATAATTCCACGCTTGATTGCAACTCATAAACGTTCATTATCACCTAATATGTAACGTGATACCGGAACAATCAGTTTCGGCCAATTACCAAACGACAATCGAAGAGGTTGTGAGAATGATCTTTCAATTGACATTTATAAAAACGAATTGGCCGAAAAAAAAAATTTTGTCGCGTTTCAACGGGTTATCTAATATCTAATATTGAAATGAAATGTGCAATTGCATTGGATAACATATCTCACATGAAGAAAAAAAAACAAACATACAAATTGTCGCCAGCAAAATTTTTTTTCTTCGTGTACACGCTCAAATTTGGATTTTTTTTGACATCGCACAATTGTTATGTAACTGAAAGATGCAGCAAAAATTTTGGTTGATCAAATAATGAAGAATGAAGAATTACATGAACTTTTTGTCTTTGCCTTTTTTTTGCGTTATCGGTATAATATCACCGTGTGAAAGGATGCGATGTTGGAAAAGAGCGTGCGCATGTAAAACGCGCGCGAGTTTGTCGTTGCCGATATATTAGTCGATAGTCTGGATTCTGAATCGTTTAAGTTAGTGCAACTGTTATACAGCGTCAGAATTGCATAAACTCTCGACCTCTCCTTTCTCGTTCTATGCCATTGACACAACTCACCAATTACTTGCCGACAATCTTAAAAATAAAAAAAAATTAACTATCACAATTTCTGATGTTCGTTTACAAACAGCAAATATTTCGTGAATGCAACATTTTTAAACACAAATATATTTCGATTCGATGAAGTATATTGCTTGTGAGACATTCATTTAATAAACGTCTTTTTTTTTTGATACTTTGAAAATTATGATTTCTGCCACACTTGTTTACATTTTTTTGACGCCGCGGGAGGTATGGATGAGGCGAGTTTAGAATAAATTTTTGAACATCTTCCACCAATTAAGGACAAAATAGTACCATGGACTATCAAACGAGAAATTCCATCAGTGGGTATAAAAATCAATTTTCGGATCATTTTATGATAAGCACGGTCAATAAAATTTAACCGGGCACAAAATATTTCAACCGAACGATGATAACTATGAAACTCGTTCTGGCAACGTCATGACACTTTTTTTTTAAATAGTAATTCTGAATGAAATAAATCTTCTATTTTTTTCACTCGGAGGAAAAATTATTTGAATCTAATAAATTCAAGTTAAATTAAATAAAGTTTATTTGGATATGAACCTAATAAATGTTTATTAGGCTCATATCCTAATAAAATTAATTTAATTTAACTTGAATTTATTAGATTCAAATAATTTTTTTCTCCGAGTGTTTTCTGAGTATATGCAAAGATTATTTTTCGATCATTAGATAATTAATACAATTAGATAAGTATAAATTAAGAGCAAAAAATGAACCGATGGGTTTTATTTTTGTTTGAACAATAAATCAGGACGATTCTTGTTTCATTCGCAGTACACAGTCGCTTTGGGCTTTTCCGACCGTCAATCCGGTTTCCAAGGTAGACGTCTTTATTATTCAGGTGTTGTTCGATCGACAAAATCGTAACCATCCGATTGACCAAAATTTAGAATTAATTTCGTAGAAGAATTTGTACGGTTTGCCACTGTTAACGTCCAACGCGAATTGTAGACATTTATTTTGTCTTCTGAACGTCTCCCGACTGTAATTATCTTTGAAAAAAGATTCAAATCAGTTATTTTACATGCACGATCAAAGTACTGAACAAAAAGTGATAACGCAGATGAAAAAAAAATCAAATCATTTGCTTCAAAACATGACCTTATGCTAGATCTTTTATAACTGCGATGCCAGACGAACTTTTTTTTTTCTTTTGAAAAAAAACACATCTGACTTCATCTAATAATTTGTAGAAAAAATTTTATTATCTGAGCAAAAATAGTATTATTTATTATCCAAAACAAAAATAAATAGGATTCGCTTTCAAAACCAAACAAGAAATTTAAACAAAAAATAATTCTTTTTTTTTGTGAAAAATACATGACTCCAACGTAAATATATTCTGAAACAATTTTTTGACGAAAAAGTGTCTGGATTCGCCGATCATGCGATTCCGCGTTTGTTTCCTGTTGTGCGTTAATAATATGTAAACATGAGGTAGAAAACAGTTATCAATCTCATGTCGGCGAAACAGTGAAATCTCTTTCGTTTTCTAGTTTGTTATTAGTCATAATTGAAATGCGGATGAAGAGGAATAACTCGTGCCGAAACTACACCAGTTCCTTAACGTTTAGTTTAATCTTCGTGATATTGAGCCGTAATTGCAAGAACATTCTGTTGTACGAGGAAATGGAAAACAAATCGGCTGAGAAAGAGAATTACAATCTCGCATAATTTACTTTTTATTATTCGCCTTTTTGTGGTTACGAAGTAAAACGTTTTCGCGCCGTTTGATTGTAAAATTACAATTATCCTGTAACTTTTCCTTTAATTTTCAAAAATTGTCAGTGAAATGGATTTATTTCATTATAAAACTCAATAAGTGCCAATCGGAATGAACGATTTCCTTGTTCCTTTTGTTAAGGTAATGTCAAACAGAAATTACCGACAATACAGATTTCTTTAATTAAAATCTAATAATGTGATTGTAAATTAATTTAACGAGAAGAGTGCGATTTTCTCACTTATTTTACACATTCCTACACAAAGAATCTGATTTTTCATTATAAAACGTTGACGAATAATAATTTCTAGTTTTCGAAGTGGAGGTTATTCGTAGAATTCATTGTTTGTTTACATACTTCAACGACAAATAATTTTTTATTGTGTTACGAATTCTCCCATT
>JAPYZS010001643.1:0-13616 GCA_030522925.1 Trissolcus japonicus | reverse complement strand
ATATGATACAGTTGTAACTACAAAGGCACCGATGCCGACTAAAAATTTTCTGCACGCGTCAGTCGTAACTCAAAACGCGAACCATGAAGTTCATAATCGCGATGCAGGGTTTTACAGATAACCAAAATTTGTTCATTCCCAAAGAGATAGCCCTGGTTTCTTTGGACGAGTGCCGTGCAACGGCCCACTGGATCGTGAGGCCACTGATTTCCCAGCACGGGCTGTGCTGGGAAGCACATGCGGCCGCATGCAGCCGCATGCGGCCAGAGTGGAAAACGACAAGTTGACGCAGAAACACCACGATCTCTGCTGGTTCCGAGGAACATCAGACCTGAAACTCGTCGTCAGCGAGCTCCAAAAAATAACGAGGAGCGCTGTCGTGGTGTACACACGTGGTGAACTAAAGTGGGACTATATAACCTCTATTTTAGATGTTTGGAAGTTTGCTCCTACCGCAACGTTAACACATGGTGCCCCAGCGTTGTGTTGTGCGGCCAGTACTGGTCCGGTGTATGCCTAACAATTCATGAATGGCACGAGATTATCAAGCACACAAACAATATGAGGGCCTTCGTCAACAACAGTCATTGCGATCCAGAAATACGGCTCACACCGCAATGCACCGTATACGCCAAGACGGTGTATGACAAGCCAGCCGTCATCTTTGAAACCACTGAAGGTAGGACCAATTTATTCATGGATCATTTATATATCTGAAAAAAATTTTACAACGGTCCTCTTATGGATTACAGACTACGGTCAGAAGACTGTGCTCAAAATGCACAAAGTGACACTCGAGAGCCTTCTGCGTGTAGCACCGTGCGTCATGGACTGGCTCGAGTTCCTGGATTATCATTCCGACGCGGTGAACCACTGCTGGACACAAGTGAAAAATCTGAAATTCACTGCTCGTTCGGACAATCCGCTGATGATCGTCGTACTCAGAATTTTTGCGAAACGACATCGTGTTTGCGATTGTTTGCAGTGAGATGATTTTGTACGACGAAAATGAGTGTGTCAGCAGAAACAAAAACGACGAAACGACCGCAATGTTTCGGCGGAAAACTTGAGAATAAAAAGGGAGAGCAAACACGATCGGTTGTTATTATCATTATTTCATCCTAACTTATTTTTACTATGAAGACATATAAGAACAGAGTATGAATAAGACGCATTACACACACACAAGTTGCAAGAACAAAATTTATTCGGACGGCTTATTTACAGATTTTTCGTCTATTTTCTTCCTCAAACAGTAGATCGTACAGCTTCATAGCTAAACTCTTCAATTCTTCCTCTCTTCTTCTTCATAACTTTTTTTGTGTTTATAAATAACCTCGAAAACCTTGCGATGTTTCACACACAGGGCGTTAAATTCACGGCTCAGTTCCAAAACCTGTAGAACAATCGCGTCGTCGAGGTAATATGTGTAGAGAGCCTCTGCAGAGATGTCTCCTGGCAGATCTTCCCATAACCAGGGATCACGCGATTCCAATTCCTCCATCAAATTTCTGACGCTATTACGCTCCACCTCTAACTTTGCAAGTCTTTCCTCGTGCGCTCTACGGTCCTTCACAAACTCGTCGTCGACCCACCGCACGAATACACTGAGCGCCGTACGCGCATCACAGAACGAAACCATGTTACTGAACAGTAACAAGAAATTCTGCAGCGTTCGTCAGAAGGGGGAATAGTTAAAAGATCCGCATACACTGTAAACCGTTCATTTGCAGGATAACTGTCAAAATAGACGATTGCAAAAAGAAGAATTTCAAACGTAACACAGGATCGTACACCTTAAACTGGAAAACGAGCAGTTGTTTCTCGATGTGCGATAAAAAGGAGGGTTCGCAAAAAAAAATGTGAGCCGAAATAGTACACTGGTCGGCAAGACGACGATTCGAAATCGAAAGCGTCCAGCTCCGACTCGACCTGGGGTGTGTACGACTCGTACATGCGCTTTGTTTATTCGCGAGGACTTCCGAAGAAATAGACAAGTCATTACTTTAAAACCCCACGCGCGCACTCGGGGAGCTAGCGCAACACGGGGACTTACAGTCCTAACGAGGAAACGAGAGGCTGCTTCTCGTCGTGCGCAAAGCAGTCGGATTCGCAAAAGTGCGAATCAAAGACGTCCACCAGTTACAAGGATGATTCGTTGTACGACTAGAAATCGACGTCGAAATCGAGCTCTAGTTCGGATTCGTCTCTGTACATGGGTTAAAGATGTGTCTACCGTTTGAACACCCTTTCAAGGCTATGATCTGTGGTCCGACATCATGCGGCAAGACGCAGTTTGTCAAAAATTGTCTGCAGAATTTGAATTCCGTAAGCGATACAAAATTTGATAAAATTTTATTCTACTACGGCGAGTGGCAATCGACTTACACCGAACTGGGCAGTGGCATAGGACTCAAAGAAGGTTTGCCACAGAGCGCTGATTATTCAAACGATCCCGAGAAAACCAAACTGATTATTGTCGACGACCTCATGCGGGAATCTTCGAACAACGTCATGGTCGATCTGTTCATCAAGGATAGCCACCACAAAAATCTGAGTGTTATGTTCATCACGCAAAACATGTTTCACCAAGGGAGCGGCCAACGAGACATCTCGCTCAACACAAATCGCCTTGTGCTTTTCAACAATCCGCGAGATCACGCGCAAGTGCAGCACCTGGCTCGACAAGTGTGTCCCGAAAACCCGAAGTTTCTGCAAGAAAACCCATTAAAGGACGACAACGCTGTAACATCCATCCCAGTTTATCGTTTACAATGGTGAGAAACGGACCTGTGAGCGAGCGCAACGCAATAATTATTCAGGCGTTACCGCACCTTTCGAAAGAACAGAGAGCATTTTTTTAAGACAGGGCCTTTTAAGACAGGGAACGATTTTCAAGACAGGGTCCGATTTGTTCGACGTGTCTCCGAGACCCGACACGAGTGCTTTCGGCCCTGTCGCTTGTCAGTGCGTTCAGGGAAATTTTGAAACAGAGCAGCCCGCGCCGCCTTGTTTAACTGCAGACGGACCGCGGTAAAGAATATTTAAACTCGCATTTTCAAATATTTTTACAAAAACAGGGTAGACTGTTTCGAACCGTGCGGAATCCGTCTGTCAAAGCGAATATCGCGGAACGTGTGATACGGGCTCTCCGTGACCGTATCAAGCGATACGTGACACACACGCATGGCAGAAGGTACATAGACGTGCCCCCGAAAATCGTCGATTCGTACAACAGGTCGTACCACACGACCATCCGTACAACACCGGCGAGCGTGACGATAGACAACGCTGCGAAAGTAAGAAATGTTTTGAGCGAGAGGCTGCAAATGTTGGGCAGCGGCAAGAGGAAGCCTAAATATCACTTACACGACCTCGTTCGCATCAGTAGCGAAAAAGTAGCCTTTTAGAAAGGTTACTCAAAGTGGTTAGTCAAAGTGGTGCGAAGAAGTGTTTTACGTGTCGCGGATCTTGACCAGCAGGCAGCCCGTCGTGTCCGAAGTGGCCGATGTTCAAAAACCCAAACGACTGCTCAAAGTGAACAAAGTTTTGTACACGAAGGGTCGAGGGCGTAGCAAACGGATGCTGGTGAACTGGAAAAACTTGCTTGACGATTGCGTTTCCTGGATACCTGAACCAGGAAGTTCGACTTTTACATGATGCTCCTGAGCAACGCGAGCATGGATTACTATCCTGATAACAGCGCCTCGCAGTTCATAATCCGACTGCCTTACGAGTGGCGACTCATTGGTTACTGGGTAATTGGTCTGAGCGAGATACAGTTTCCTGAGACGTTTTCGCACATACCGAGAGAAGGCTCGAAAAATTTTGTCGGTATGTGGACGTTCACAGGTGCCTCGAGCACTCCGATGGAAAGTAGAAAACACACCGATTTCGAACAGGTTCGTGCGTCCATAAAATCAGGCGTGTACAAGGACATGAGCTCTCTCTTTGATGAGATCAACACTGCATCACCCGTCGCGGGGCACCTACTATTCGAACGAGACAACGGTGGCCACGTGAACGTGACACAGGTGTGTAAATGCGGGGATACCGAACATCGGTTCACACTGGCGCCCGTCTTGTGCGACATTCTGGGGTTTGAGCGCCGCGAAAGAGTTTCTACTGGACAAGGATAAGCCTCTGCGATCGCATCGTCCCGCTGCTCTCTCGTACGGTTTACCACCCGTCATGTCTGTTTACACAGACGTCTGTGAGTCGCACGTAACGGGAGATGTTCTGACGCCACTACTTCGTGTCGTACCTGTCGACCTGGACCGGCATGATTACGGTAGTACGCGATTGCGGTCATTTTCGCACATCAAATACATCCCTCTTTTGAAACCAAACTTCGATACGATCGAGGTCATCATAAGCGATGAATGCGGGAAAACTCTTTTATTCGATCGCGGGACATTGACTGTAACACTTCACTTTAAACGTGTGGACCGATGGATCACTACACCGATCAACACGGCTACGGTCGTATACGGGTCTACGTGGGTGGACAGCGACAACGAGAAAACGGTATCGGATCTTTTTTGGGTGGACTATTTCGCAGAGTTTTACCACTGATAAAATCAGGGGCGAAACTAGCGGGTCGAGAAGCTGCAAAAGCAGGACTCGGTGTGTTGACAGATATCGCATTCTTGCGTCGTCCCCCCAAAGAGTTTATAAAAACACGTTTGCGTGAATCCACAGCCAATCTCATACGAACAGCGGACGAGAAAATTGACAGGGTGATGACGGGTTCTGGTTGTAAAAAACGGGAAGTTGCCCGTACGGTTTATTCGCGCGTTGCCAGGCTGAAGCGAAAGACCGTAAGACGGAAAAAGACGACACCTCGCAAAAAGAAAAGCAAAGTCAGAAAAACTGTGAAGAGACGTGCGAAGAAATTGAAGCGAGCGATGAAAGACATTTTTGGCTGATGGCGTTCCTACATCCTCATTCATGCGCGTGCATGAAGTCCGAGCTCGACCTGTTCACACTGCCGCCGACGCAGACAGCGATCGTGGGAGGTTCGTTGGTGCATTATAAGCCGATTTCCTCCCTCACAGACTATGCACCTCGGATGTTCGTCATGAAAGGTAATGGCGACTGTTACCTCAACCTGGCTCATACCATGTTGTCGCTTCGCGTGGAAATGATCTTGAATAAATATATTCATGTATCATACTTTGTTGTCTCTTCGAAAACTTTCGAATAATACAATACAATAATATACAATAATATACAGAACTATAGAATTAAAATTCATCGTATGAAAAATATTTTTCAGGTGTTTGATGCAAGAAAATACGTTTGATGGAAGAACGACCGAAAACATGATTCATCAAAATGATTGTAACTTGTAAAATTCTAAAGCTTCTGTTAAAGTAAGCACAGGTCTCTGAAAAGGAGACCTTAAATTAAAAATCTGTAAAACAAACATAATTTTAGCTTTCAATTTGAAAGAAATGTGCATGGTTTTAATCTTTCATAGTTATTTTTTTTTTTGAAAACTTAAATCGACTCAAGTCGTTTTCATTGCAAACGACGCAATTGTATCCAGGATTTAATCACAGATTACAGAAATAATAGAAAGCGAGCAATCGGCGGTTGCTTGAATTTTGGAACATGGGAAAAGTAATCAAAACATTACTCCGTATGAAAGAAAATGTAACCCATTATTGTTAATGAAAAAATTTGATATTGTATCTGAAATATTAGTATATTTTAAGGTTCTGAGGTCGAATTTTGATAGAATATAACATTAAAAAAAAATTAGCAGTCCTTTTAGTGCTATTTTATGTCGTGTACCTATGCGAAAAAATGCAATAAGATTGCTGTTCAAACGTTACAAAGTCAATTTTGTAGAAGAGGATTGACAAATGATTTGTTGCCGACAGTTTTGAGAAAACATCTTCCAGTTTTTTTTTTATCTTTGGTTTCCTGATAAGCAAAACTAAATAAATCTAAACTAAACTAAACTAAACTAAATAAATAAGCGTCAGTTCCAGCCCTTATCCCGGTTTTCTAGAATCTGGGAGACGCCCCATTCTTTCGAAGTATGAACGTTGCCATCCGCGGGAACTCCATGCTTTCTGGCTTCTAGATTACACCGACCACCTACCGTCGACCTCTAACAAACACTTTGCATCTTCCGTCGCCTTTGATTGACGCACTTTTTTTCACACCCGAACGGTCCCAGCTGTAAATTAAGTAAGCGAATTATTATTAATAACATTTTATTTTATTCCATTTTCTCACAACCTATTTTTCAATCACAAGTGTTTGATAAAAAACTTTTAGGTTAGGTTTTTACCGCAATTTATTTAGGCCTTCTTACGTCACTCTCAGGACAGGCTTCGTGTGCACAGTAATCCCAGGTGAATTACACCCACAGGCAAATATGTACGAAAAAATGTTCAAATATAAGAAATTCAAAAATAGAAGTGCCTCTTGACGGTAACGAATATTTTTTATAATTATAAAAATCGGTAGAATTTTTATTAAACATTATGGTAATTTTTATTAAATTTTCATTTCATCACTGCTCAGTTTGGTAAGAATTCACGAAAACTAGACAATTACTATTGCAAGTTTTCTTGCCGTGTGGAAATAGATGCCGGAAAAATACGACATTTTGATTACAGCAACTATATTTTGAATTCAGTTTAAATTATTTCTGACTAGTTCAATACGATCAGTGCCAAATAAAAAATAAGGTTGTGAAAAATCGTACACTTTTTAGAGTGAAATTAACCTTCTACGATTATAATTGAAAAGTAATTGTTTTTATGAAAGCTTTATGAAAACTTTTCTTTCCTCAAGTCATGAATCAATTTGCCCAAGTCATCATATTTTATATAGTGCTAAAAAAACTATCAAGCACCTCCTGAAAAAGTGTAAAAAGTCATTAGAGCGTGCCACGATGTACATAACGATTGATTCGAATGAGAGTTTATGAAATTGCGAAGCATAAAAGTTATCCAGGGACAGAATGCAATTTCCTGCCGGATCATAAGTAGCAAAGCAGAGCCGCACGCATGAGATCGTTTGCACGGCAAAGATCTGAGCAAAAATCTTCGGTGTGTTTGCAATTACCGAAGCACGCTGCCAGTAATGAAATGTTTTCGACGGAGATGATTTCGCTTGTAGTTTATCAACGTATTGAGTAAAATTATTCCGACAGCATTCGGGCGAGAAAGGGGATACTTGAAGCAACACTTTTCCATTGGCGATCATTCATGCAAGATTTTGCGAAGCTTTTCGTGAAAAATAATTTAAAAATTAATCTGCTCACACTTTTGTCTGGCTAAATATTTTTGGCTAGAGGAATTTTTGTCTTTCTTTTAACATAAATGAGTCTTTATAATTGAATTATTGTTTTGTGTAAAATACTGTGACCGAGTATTATGATAGATCTTTTTATATGGGTTGATTCACAAAAAGTGTATAATTACTGTCCTTCATTTTTTACCAGGAAAGCTTTTATTTTACTAAGCTCATAATATATCAGAGTGTTTGTTTTTTAGACCACGCTGAGAAAATGCAATTAAATAGTAAAGAATTCATAAATGTGTAAAATTTATACTACTATACTATATTATATATATATTATACTATATATGATGAAAAATGTAAACACTGTTGCACGTCCTGAGGTAAATTTTTTAATAGAGTTGTGTCGGCAAGTCTACATACTCTTTTACAAACGATCGCGCAACGACAGTAAATTTAGAGTAACTACAGAAAATCTCATTTCTATTTGTTATAATCCAATAATCATGACTCTATTACAATCTGAATTCTATTCATTCATGTCCTAAGAAAACGAAAAAAATATAATAAGCAATGAAATTCAATTTTTCCTATTCACAATAAGATCATAGAAATTTTTTAATCAGTAATATAAAAAGCTTATGAAATTTAAAAAACTATTATTATGTTATATCTCGCTATAATTTTCTATTTAAATTAAACAATATTCAAATATTATTTGATCGCGTTGAAGTGCAGTCGGAAAATACAAGTGTGTACTTTCGTTAGTTTCACGTCGGATGTCAATTTCCTTTATTCAGAGAAAAGATAAAACACAAACTCCCTCCAATAGTCCTGATAGTTACACGTGCGTGAATTAGATATCCATATCTCAAAATGCATCCTTTGCCTACGCGAATATTGGTGCATATACGCGGTGGTCAGGGACCAGCCGCATCTCGGTCCACATCTAACATCCAACTCGTCACTTTTCTTATTTCTAATCGTTACAATGTAGTTATCTACATCGGCGACACACAAAAATGTGTCAACGCCTATCCATCGTACGAAGAGATTCAGTTTAAATATAACAGTTCTACAAGCTACTCAAGTGCGTGTGTGTTTCTCGCAGATCCCTTCGAAAACCTTCCCTGTTAAACTTCGGTTATAACGATTACACTGAATGAAAGAAAAGCTATTTTTGATGACAAGAAATTATCATCGACACCTTGAAATTGTCAAGGGATGAAACTCGTGAAATCACTGTGCTCACTGGTCCCTTTTTTATTTTACATCGAAATTGAGCTATGAAAGAATTTTTCCGAAAGCGGAAAAAATTTTTTGCGAATTTGTTTAGATTTTAACTAAGTTTTGAAAGGGTAGATCCATGGCACCTGTAAGCTCCGTGACCAAGAAAACACTAAACTATTCATCAAAAAATGACTTTTTTTCTAAAAAAGCAAATACATGCTTATTTATACAAAAACATAAAAGAATCTACATGTATCGGTAATATTCATACGAAATTAAATTTTCTTAAATTTTAGTGTAATTGTACATTTTTCGTGAATTCGACTATTTAAAATACTATGTCGTATCTCCGAGGAACTGAGGCACAATGACATTACAGCACGTTTTACAGTCAAAAAGAAAGACTCGAAGTTTTTATTAAGCTTTGGCTAGTTTCGCCTATAAATAAGTGAATAAGGAAAATTAGACTTTGATACAAATTTGTTGCATATTTGCATTCATAAAATGTTGGCTCGAGTAATTAGATAAAATTAATTTTATTTTATATTCATATCACTCGATATGACAAAACAGTAAAAAAATAGATCATTAGTCAGGTTTTGAATCAGTATTGATACGTCAATACAAAAAAATTAGTGATCAATTTTATTTTTAGTCCGGCCAACGGTCATTCAAACGGTCTACGTACCAATAATAAACAAACATAAATTAGTTCATAGTCAGACATAAGTTATATAAAAAATAATTAGTCTCATTTGTAGACAGATATTTAGAACGTTGACATAAAAAAATATTTGGGAAAAAGGATTATTAATCAGACTAAGAATTCTTCTTATGATCGACGATTAAGTATGAACAGTGGCATTTTAAACAAGGCCACAACTGTCACAACCCCTTATAAATCTGTAAGGAGACGTTTTAACGCATAAAATTCTGGTTGCGCGACTTGAGTAGAGCATAAAAGAAAAAAAGAAGCAGTAGATAAAGAAACAATACCGAATCTCTCTTGTACACAGGTGTTTGGAATTCGTGGCAAGGAGGATTTGAGGTGGTTCGGCGTAGGGGGTGAATGGCCGGTGCCGCGAGTGTGTCGTCGGCGGCTGCGCGTACTACGCAGAAGGTCGGCCGAGGGATCGTCAGTTACCGGCAAGCGTCGAGAGCAGGCGCCTCATCGCTGCAAAACTTTCACCCGGCTGTACGGGCTGTTTATTATGCCGGCTTGCATCGCGAATTAAAGGTGTGGTACCGGTGCGTGATTTTTGGTCATAGGACAGCTTTTTTCCTAATTTAAAAGCCCGCGCGATTGTGCTTGATACTGGAGATTTAAATTTCGCAGAACGAATTCGTGAATGTGTTCGATTTGCGAAGAAAACACTTAAACTCTTGAAAAATATGAGCTTCTCAGACGAGTTGTAGAAAGGAAGCTTCCTGTACGTGCAAATTAATCTTGCGGTTTCGAAATAGTTTGGTTATGTTACAAGATTTAACATCTAAGATCGTGACTATATTCTGCCAAAGGTCCTGTGCAGATTCCGAGTTTCTCAATCAATTCCGAGCTTTTAAGATCGTCGGTTGATTTCTGCAAAAATTTACGATACATGTGAGATAATTTAACTTTCGAAGCAATCAGCAATTACATCAATTTGGCCCTAAAAGTCATCTCCCTTGACCGGTTTAAAATCGTCATGTCGAACTGGATAGCGAAGAACTTTCATTAACCCAGACCTTTCTAGCGGAAAGTCTCAACGTCATCTCATCCCTGCCCTGCTCACTGGGACATTAAATGACTTCCTCTCTGAAGTTCTTCTCGGACACTCATATATGCGTCTCGGGTTTGCAAAGCAGTTAATCGGAGTGAATATCCTGTCTGTTATGAGTTCTGATTTGGCTGATACGAACGTGATTGATGTGCGCAGGTATATCGCCTTTTAAGTGGTGTTGACGCTTTCCCCCTGCCCTTAGACAGTTTCTTTCTGTTTACGCTGTTTCCTTTCTGTTCCAGTCCCTTAAACAGTTTCCTTTGTGTTTACCCATCAGCACTCGTACAGGACTCAATGCAATTACATATGGACGTCTGCAAATTAGTATAGGCAGTCTTCAGACACGAGGTAAATAACAAAATCTTGCTTCGATATTGAAAGTTATATAATTTCGAGATGTCTTGAAATTCAAGAGATCGGAATCATTCAATAGACCGACTATTTGTAGAGCATTAAAATAAGTGATTCTCAGACATCAATGGATCGCTTCGTATAAATGAAAATGAGAAAGTTAAGTTACATAATAAGCCATCATTCACAAAATATTAATCGATAATCAATAATCTATCACTAGAAACTTTTTCTTCAGAATTGAAAACTATAACTCAGCTTTCATCGATCGATCATTGAAACTTACCGAAAGCAATTAAAAATGATCTACGAAGGAATTTAGATGCAGAGAATAAAATTTTTAACCTCAGGAGCATTCATCAAAGAGCTATCTAAGTTGATAATTGATTTTCGGAGGGTAAACAAAAACAGATAATCGGCCCTAAGGCAAGACAAACATATCAATGTCGCCATAACGCCAGGTTTTTCAATTATGATTAATCAGGCGAAAATCATCAGATTCTTCCGTCCCGTCTTTATGTAAATGAACACTAAGCACGATATGAAGCTAAATTTGCGGTCTCTCAGAAACTTGGTGCGGTAGAGACAGGCGGCCCAGTCAACGAAAACATTACGTAAGATTACCATGTTTCAACATAAAATGCTGAATGAGACATCAGGTGATTCGAAATTTGATCGACCTTGAGTTTGCCCCTTGAATTAATGTTTTGCTTGTTTAGAACGTTTTCGCTTGGCAAACAGATGAAGGCGGATTGAGGGTCTGTTTATTGTCATGTACAATTATTTCGAGTGGCCCTTCCATTAATTTAACGTCGAGCTAAAATTATGCCAAAGCTCGTCTTTCGTATCGTCTGGAGTACGTTGCATTTCAGACGCTGCGCGTCGGACGAAATTATCGATCACCAAATACTGCCACCTACTATCTTGACGTTTGTTTTACGGTATGTGTCGTTCAGACGCATACGAGTTACTGTAGGTCAAACGTATAATTGTTCAATATTTCGAATTAATTTCACATGTTTGTCAAGGTGAATTTTTTACATTTCTGTCACTTAAAACTATCTTATTAAAAGAAATATATATGCTGCACATATGCAAAATATTTATATTAGATATAAGTTTGACTAAACATATATGCTACACATATCGTTGCATATATGCTACTTATATGCTGCTATGTATGCTGCTTATATGCTGTTGTGTATGCTGCTTATATGCTGCCGTGTATGCTGCATATATGTTGCATAAATATGACATATGAGTGAATTTACGGAAAGTCAACAATTAGTGTCCTTCATTCTTTTTACCAGGAAAACTTTTATTTTTGTAAGCTTATAATATATCAAAGTGTTTGTTTTTTAGATCACATTGAGAAAATGCAATGAATTATCAAAGATTTCATAAATATGTAACATTTATACTACGAAACTGAACGAAAATGTAAACTCCGTGGCATGTCCTGAGTTAAATTTTTTAATTGAGTAAGAACAATCGCGCAACGACAGTCCGTTGAGAGGAACTATAGAAGATCTCATTTCTCTTTGTTATAGTCCAATAATCATGACTTTATCTCAATCTGAATTCTATTAATTCATGTCCTAAGAAAACGACAAGAATATAATGAGCAATAAAAATCAATATTTTCGTATTGACAACAAGCTCATAATAATATTTTAATCAGTTATATGAAAAGCTTAAAGAATTCAAAAAACTATTATCACACTAAAAGAAAGAAACAGCTATTTTCAATGACCAAAAATTATCATCGAAACCTTGAAATTGTCAAAATACAAAACTCGTGTAATCACCGTGCTCACTGGCTCCTTTTTATTTTACATCGGAATTAAGCTATATAAGAATTTTAAAAATGTGTGTTGAAGAAAAAAATGTAAAAAATAAAAGTCTAAATTTTCTAAACAACTCATAGTCTTTATCGAATCTTAATACCTTATCGAATCCGCACAAAAATTTTTTCCGCTTGGATTATGAAATTTAATCATGAAATACGTCAAATAATTCTTATATAGCTCAATTCCAATGTAATGGGGCCATTAAGCACGGTGATTACACGAGTTTTGTCCCTTGACAATTTCAAGGTTACGATGATAATTTCTGGTCATTGAAAATAGCTGTTTTTCCCTTTCAGTGTGATAATAGTTTTTTAAATTCTATAAGCTTTTCATATTACTGATTCAGAAATTTCTATGAACTTGTTGTACGAAAATATTTAATTTTATTCCTCATTGAATTTTTGTCGTTTTCTTAGGACATGAATTAATAGAATTCAGATTGTGATGAAGTCATGATTATTGGACTATAACAAAGAGAAATGAGATCTTCTATAGTTCTTCTAAACGGACTGTCTTTGCGCGATTGTTCTTAATCGAGTATGTTAATTTGCCGACACAACTCAATTGAAAAATTTAACTCAGACTTGCCATGGAGCTTACATTTTCGTTTAGTTTCGTAATATGAATGTTACATATTAATGAATACTTTACTATTTTATTGCATTTTCTTAATGTAGTCTAAAAAACCAACAGTCCGATATATTATAAGCTTACAAAAATGAAAGCTTTCCTGGTAAAAAACATGAAGGACACTAATTGTAAACTTTTCGTGAATTCACCCATACATATATATATATATATACAGGGTGTCTCATTTTGATCCAGCACCTCGAATAACTTGCAATATAAGCGTTGGCGAAAAAATGTCAAGAATAAGAGTTTAAAAGGACTATGAGTTATTTAGAAAATTTAGACTATTATTTTTTAAATTTTTTTCTCCAACACACATTTTTAAAATTATTACAGGTGCCGGATTAAAATGGGACATCCTGTATATATACACTCCGCTAAACAATTAACGATCCACACCCCTCAAATTTTGCTTTTTTTAAATTGTCATAACTTTGACCCATTCCATTGAAAAAAAAGTTTATTTTACACTAAATTGAAGCTTGGAACCTTAGCTTTGACATTCTTTGTTAAACAAAATTTTAACATCGCA
>JAPYZS010001642.1:0-13618 GCA_030522925.1 Trissolcus japonicus | reverse complement strand
AGAAAGGCCCGTGTTATAGCCCATGAATCGCCTTTGAAGGGCCCGGTTCACTTGCAGGGCATGCCCTTGTGGGGCCCGGAAACAATTTTTTCTAGGGAAATTTAACTACGAATTTCTGCGTTGGTAAAATTTCAGTAAAATAAAAAGAGACAAATACCAAATGATATATAAACAGAATATTTATACTTGAAATGTTATATTTATTATGTCAATTTAAAAGTTTTAAATCGGGACAGTATCATTTTCATTTGAGTTATTGCTTAAAATATTTTGCCCTTTTTAATTTGATTACTTATAGCATTTTCATCAGCGAAATTTGGACTCACAGTTTTTCAATCTCGATGTGTTTTAACGCTTCGATAGAGGTGATAAACATAAGTGCTGAGACGGTGCGAAAGAAAATTTTACAAGGGCGAACTTCGCAGAAGGTTATTGGATCACATTTTATTAGCCATCACTGTCGAGATTATAGAATAAAGAAGGGAGATTTGAAAAAAATTTGATCTTAAAATTTTTTTGTGTTTTAAAATAGTAAAAACATCCTTCGGCTATTTCATCACTTGTACGGCGTTCTTTAAAACTTTCCGCATATAAGTTTTCTTTATCGTTCTTTCAACTTAGCTCACATTACAACCGAAACTAGAGCCGACTATAATTTTAATTAAAATAGAAGAGGTGAAAAAAAAAAAAAGAAAAAAACATTCGATCAATTCAATTAAGATAAGTTGTATGAGAGTTTTGTAAAGGAAAACCCCATTAATCGATTACAACGTAAATAGGACGATAATTTATTAACGAAAATTGGAAACGAAATTACTTGAAATCTTAGTTTGATTAAAGTATGGATGCAGGTGTCGCGCGGGAAACAACTTCCGCGGGATTTCAAATTGTATCGGTGGTGCGTTGAATTGAATGGTTTGAAACCATTAAGCTGATTAATTACTTAATTATTCGAGCGAAGTAGACGCGGAGTTAAAGTAGACTCGAAAGAGCTGTCGGGAATAAATATTAGCACGTTGAGGCTGATCCTGCGAGTAAACCAAAGACTCGCCTTAAATCCTTCCTGTCGGATTTATACTCGTGATCACGTTCGGTTCAAGAAATAACCACGAGCCGATAATTGCTCCATAGAGCCATTACCAGAGTGATTCGATCAAAATTAATCTGCTTTGTTTCTTTGATCGAATTTTTTAAGATTAACACCCCTCCCCCTGTAAATTCAATTTTGTAGCTCGGAGTTATTATTTTTCCGCGAAATGCGAATCAATTAGGCGCTAATTTGCAGCATTTAAAATTTGGTTCACTGGGTGGACAATGTGCGAATTGCATTTTGATATAATAAAATAACCCGCGACGTGAGATGAATAATGGACCACAAAATATTGCCCCACCGTCCTTCTGTTCTCCTCTCGCAACGCTCATTATGGCACCCAAATTTACGGTTTTATTCAACTGAAATTTTTTTGTATACGTTACTTTTACACACAGCATACGTTTGCAAAATTAGTTGTTGACATAAAAATATGAATTTGCATACTAAACAATTTACGAAACGATTGTTTGATTCTTAATTACAAAATGTGACTACAAATTATTTTTCTAAAACATTTTTGTTGTTTGCAATAATAATAATTATTTGTTTTTTCTGTTTTAGGTAAGTCAATTTTTAACCGGATCTTCACTACTTTTCAATCGTATTTGGAGACGGAAGAGAAAGTTGTGCGGATCCAGTTTCTTAGAGTATAAAAAAACACTTTTTCAAATATCGATCTGGAAATACGTGCATACATGAAAAGTAAGTGAATTCCAGTGCAAAATCTGACATCTCTTATGTAGATTAATAAAACGCTTTTTTTCTCCCCGCAGAATCATTAATCTAAAAACTTCGGAAGAATAAAAAAATTTGCAGAAGATGGTGGTAAGAAAGTTATTAAAAAAATTGTTGGAGTGGAGAAAAAAAGATGATGAAAAATTGAAAACCGACATGAACGATAATAACTAATATAAATGGTGCGAGGGGTGATGTACGATCGTTGACTGTTAATTTACGGTGTTCTTCGACGTTTGAAGCAATCTTCTTAATGTAGTATGGTTATATGGGCAGCTCAATGACCAGTCCGTCCGCAGGATACATATCGGCTTTGAGCCGCTGTTACAGAATGCGCCGGCCGGAGGGTGTGGCACAGATGATATTGACTAGAATGACGTTGGACTATGGCCAGATGAAATGCACCGATATCCCTTTCTCGATATCACCGTTACAATAATCAATGTCCCCTTTGGACGCGCGTTTCATTTTGCACAGGTGTAATCTTTGGGTTTTGATTCACTGGCATCTTCACACCATTCGATAGACCCAGTCCAACTTTTTTTGCTTCCTTTGATCAATTTAAATGGCGGGTCTCTGAGGTAACGAATTTAATTTTGTTGTTGTTATTTTTGGACCCGATCACTTGGACGGTCGTTTTCTTTTTCAAGTTTGGCTATTGGCAGGTTGGATACAAAGTGGATCAAAAGACTTGTATCCATTTGTGATTTATGGTGTGGCGTCAACGAAAAGGCTTGATTCTATTGTGCGAGCAAAAACTTTGATTACGAATTTGTTACAAGCAAACTAACAGTTTTATGCAATATTCATGAAATCAACGATTCGCGTCGAATATCGTCAAGTAATAGGGCAATATGCATAAAAAGTTGATTTGCCGTCATAGGTATTATCTACCCAAAATATGTTTCGCATGAATAATCCACTTTGATATCGTTCATGGCTGATTTCAGCACAATTCGCTTCTTTTTGAAAGGCTTTTCTACATCAAAATGTAAAGCGTTTTTTGTGGCGAAAAAAAATTTTATATTTAAGTTTTAAGTATAACGTATGATTTTATACTGTCATTACAGAAAAAAAAGGATTGTAGAATCAAGTTTCCATTTTGACAATTTAATGTAACTGGATCAACACGTCACGTGTAATCGAGAATAACGTAACGATTATTATCAAAGTCGCCGCTTTGACGCTCCGCTATACATAATTTGTGCGCTGGGGAATATCGAGAAATGATAACACCTGGGATCACGATATTTTCGTCTAACGTTACTCTGGTTTTCCGTTGATAAGAGAAAATAAGATAGACTTCTGAAGAAGCGCAGATTGCGACAGTTTTTCCTTACATTTTTCTCCTCATTTGCGCCATTCACAATCTTATCAGGCCTTTGTCCTCAAAAGTTCTCATAAAAATCTCGTACCTAACATTTGATCTTTTTTTTGTGAATATAATTCAAACTTACATAGTTGGCGCGTGGTCTTCTTTTTGACATTCTCTTCTGTCGTTCAGTGTGACAATGACACTTCCACCGGACAATTTTTATGCCAAGGCCCGAGTGCAATCATTTCCAGTTGTTTTGCAACATTTCTAACGCAGCGTATAGTTGAGGTAAACAAACGAAAGGAAATAACCTCAAGTTTATTAAGGTCCTATTGTTTTGCTTTGAGTGACCTGTGCTGGAAATGATTTCGCTTGAATGTCGTCACAACGACGCAATTCGAATCCAGTTATAGAACTTTGTTTCAACTTTTGCTGTTGGAAAGATTGAAATCATTGTTATACAATTTCAACAGTAATGAAAATCTTCGAGCTGACATGTAAACAACGAAAATAACTTCAGAAATTACCTTTTTTAATCACAAATTTATCTACAACAAGATGGAATGATTTATTTTTGATACATAAAAATTTTTAGAAACATTTTTATGACTATCTTTAGTGGGCGACGAAAAAAATTAATTCAAGAAGAACCGTCGTACGGAAAGGCAAAAATCATTGGCTTTAGTTTAGTCAAAGAGAGTGCGCCGATGGCATGAGTCGGTTTGAAAAGTCTTCAGATTGATATAGATTCATCCATAAATCAGCAGTATGAAAATCAAGCGAAAGCAGATGTTTTATAAATTGAATTGAACGTGGAAATTCAAAGTGCTGAGCAATTTTTTTTCTCTCTTGACGAAATTCATTCCCGATTTTTATATTAACAGTGTGGTGAATTTTTATGAATTTATATAAAATTCAGACGAATTAATTAAACATTTCAATCAACTCTCGACTTTGCTTAGACATTTTGTTCGTTTTTGTGACTATGATTACGAATTAACAGAGTTTCATTCAAAACGAAAACATGTTTTTCGAGAGGGTATTATGAAAAAATACCCATGTCAGGTTTCAGTTTTAGTAGCTAATTTGAAATGCGAGAAGTCTCGATTTCATGGCTTTTTAGCGACTACGAATAACAGATTGGAAAGAATCATCACATTTCATAACCGGAAATTAACCGCCACTTAGGTTCACATTCAAAGTTTACTGCGGTCACGTAAGCTGTAATTTGATGCATCTTTATTGCTGCAATTATGAAGCGGCTAAGGTTGAGCAGGTTTGGGATCTTACAAGCGCTGTCGTTTTAGGTTCAAAGTATACCTTTGCAAATAATTCTCTCGAACAAGCACTTTCATGGTCAATCTACTTTTGGAACATAAATTGATTGAATTTTGCTCGCTGTATTTGAATGTTTACACAAGATTAAATATTTGCCAGGAGGAATAATTTTCATTAGAAACATTGATAAAAGGATGGAGAAACCAAGAGACATCGGTCGCATCGAAAAGCGGCCAAATTATTTCTCCATGAGAACGCGTTCACATGCGAAAATTACACATCGTGAGAAAATACTTGTTGGAAAATTGAAAACGTAAGAGTTTCACTTGTCGCGGAGAAATCACACACTTGGCGGAAACCAACATACTCAGCTCGTTGAAATTACATTCGCAGATCGGAGGAAAAATCGATTGACAAGCCATCACAACTTTAACGTCCACTAATTCGAACTGGTTGTTGAAAAATTAAAACATTGCTCCACTTCATATACCAACGTCACTGTGAAAAATAATGTTAGAGAAAAAACGTTATGAAGTCACTTTTTTAGACATTTGACAACTCATCAATGTTCTCCTACTTCAATAGCACGGAGAACAGCGTTATAAAATGTCTACATTTTTTCTAAAACATCATTGTTTTGCAGTGATCAATTAATAGAAATTGAAATTACAATTGACACAAAAGTTGTAATCCATCAGGTTCCAAGGTTCTTGGTCGTGTGATAAATTCATTTCTGTGGGTATATATTCGTCGATCGATTTCTCCTAATATATAGCGGTTTTTGAACAAAAGTCGCACCCGTGATTATTGATGTTTCAAAAAGAAAACTGTCTCTGAGATTGAAACTTCCAACGTATTACATATTGTGTGACGTCTCAATAATGTCATCTTATCAACTTCGATTTCGTTACACTGTCTTTATTAGTATTCATAAACTCGTGCCCACAACTGCCAACTTGTTTTTCATCCATTGATTTTCCGTCGAAAGTATACTTGTTTCCCTGTCAAGAATTTTTTCGAATTAAAAATTTGTGTTTGGCAATCTGTGGAATGGTAATTTTTATCTTCCTTAGATTCAAACGTAACTATAGATTCCTCGTACATAAAAGGCGACCGAGGTCCGATAGTTGATATCACACTGGGAAACGAGTTAGTTTGTCAGTGTGTGAGGTCACGGGCTCGTAAAACAAACGGGTTACAGGAGCCGATTCCAAGCGGAATATAATATCAGCGGTAGTATGCAAGAGATTTCGATTTGGTATTGCGATAGGAATGGTGGCGCGACTGAGACACAGACCGCGCTGGAAGATGATTTGAATTTCAAGAATGCAACATACCGAGGGCAATACATTCTACTCATGTGGTATCGGTTTTATTGTCGATACGAATACGGGCAATGTTATTAAATAAGACAGCGGGTCCGATGATATTTGTATTTACATGCGTCGAGCGTTGCTGAAATTTCCGCAGCGAAAGAGCACGATTTAACAATCACGTCCGATAATGCGGCGCGCCAACTCAATCTACAATTTAGATTGCCATTTCTGTAATCAGCCTCGGCGTGTGCCCTTTTTCAATCTAAATCGCCGCTTTCCGGATTTAGAATGTTAATAACCTTGCAATATTCAGATCGCGATGTTCGTGTTTGGGTTATTATCCGAAAGGACAACGTAATGGAGCCAGGCGCAAAAAGCGACACGCTTTTACAATCGCTCCGTGCATTGGATTGCGTTTAACCGTGCGATGAGAATGGAAACAAGACGCTTATCGCAACTGCGATTTCTTTTCGTGTTCCCAACTACTTCATGATATGGCGGGTATGCATACTTTTTTCAATCAAAATAAAACTCGTTATCTGAATTTCAGAATTATAAAACAAATATCGATGTTTCTTCAGGTTTTTATTTGATTTCATTAAATTCTATACTTCAATTCATTTCATTTATAATACAAGTTTTGTTCTACTTAATTAATGGAAAAAATATTAAATAAACTTTACGAGAATTCGCAAAAATGAATAAATATTGCATTACATAAAATTTTAAAAACATCATTTATTTTATATTTTTTTAAACAGACTGCAGCTTTACTTTTACGCTTGACCGTCTTTTGAAGTCATGACTATTTTTACAACATTACATTCTGACACAAAAGTTTTTATTCTTGTTCCTCTTTTCCTTTTGATTAAATTTTTTTTTGAAAACCAGTTAGCAAAATTAAAAACAAAAAAGGACGGACAAGTCCTTATTACCTGTCGCGTGTTCTATTTCAGCAGGCATCATTTTTCACTAAACGAAAAATGTTTGAATGAATTTTAATCTGAAAAAATGCGCTTCATTTTGGATCTTGAATTAAACAAGGATTGGAATGGACATAGTGTGCTTTGTTCTTATATATCTCGTTCGCTTTACCGGCTTGCTGGAAAACACGAACTAGTTAACGTGGAAAAGCAAGTCGACTGAGCACAAATCTTGGAAAAAGTACGGCTAAGTATGCACAGTCGAAACACACAGAAACAAAACGGGCTAATGTTTTTACACGCGTCTGTTTCTGCTTCCGTTTCGCTTCCGTCGACTAATTCCGCGGAGATAATTTTAACGACACCTTAAAGTGGAAAAGTCAAAATAATCATCTTTCTGGAATTAACACCAAAACTTGTTATAATCTATTTGTAAATTAAACAAAATTGTATGAACTGTGATCCCGAATTTAATTTTCGCATTTGATTAATATATAAACAGAAATACAAGTGGATATGGAGTTGACCTGCAAATTTTCATCTTCATTATCAATTTTCGCTATTTGACTATAAAACGTGCGGCACGCGTGTATTTTTAAGCAATTTGGAAATCATTCAATTCCGCTCGTTGACCTGAACATAATTCGGAAACGGATTGTGTCCGCGGGCTACAACAATAGAGCGCACATTTTTTGCTAGGAACAAATATACTTCAAAAATCCATTAAAAATACAATGCACCGGCGATTTCGTGATCATCTTTTTATCGAGGACAATTTGATATTAAAATTGTACACATTCGGCACAAAATCATTGCCATTTATCACGACCGAACCCCGGAAATGTTTCGTGCGTCAAACAAATGGTGCACTCTTTGGTGCCATCAAACTTATTTTGCAAAACTTTCGAAAATGTTGGAAAATTTCGTTGGCTGTTATTCAAATTGTCCATTTGGTCACGCCAAAAAATGCCAGGCCATAACAATTGCCCGTGCAGTTTGTGAGAGGAAAAAAAAAAAGGAAAAGTGTAAAATGAAAATGGTATATGAAAGTATGCAATTCGTAAAAATTATTCTAAAGTTATAATTGCTTAAGAAAAGTTGTACCATGGAATTAAGTAGAACATGTAATGATTTGGTCAGACACGCTTTTTGTGTAAGGCTGTACGATTATATCGTGATTGTTCGTGCCGTTTTTTTCTTAAGAAAAAAAAATTATTACTATTTAATTTTAATACTCAATTTGTTACTTACTTTCATTGTTATTTTGTTGACAAATTGGGAAAATTGCAACAAATAATTGAAAAATTACAAAAAAGAACTCGCCAATGCAATCAGTCGGTGATATCGTGCATCGATTTACATGAAGCAATTAATCGAATTTCACTGATATTAAATTTTTTTCAATAATCGGATGTTCCTGGATGTTTTTAACTGAAAAAGGCATTGGTATGCGGACGAAGTTGTCCGATTAACCCCACGGGAAAACACCAGTAACATATTTATTAATGGACAAAGGATAGTGTATGAATAATTGTTGAACCTCGGTTGGGATAATTCGAGGTAAACACGTTTTTCGTGCAAACATTTGTCGGTGGAAAATCAGTGTCTAAGCTGGTTAAATCCGTCGAACACGTTTGTCTGACGTACTATTGATTGCCCTGCGTCTGGCGTTTGGCCCCGAGTGCCGTAGCACCACAGATTGTAGTACGCCGCAACGCTTGCTGCCGTACCAGTGAAGCGTACCGATTCTTGCAAGCGCCGGGCTTGCCGAGTAAATGATTATCCGTTCCACTAAAGTAGAATCCGCACGACATCTGCTTTACCGTTTGACACCGTTGCGAATTCGTGTTATTTATTTACATGACTTTACTTTCGCCGCTGGGGAATTCCGTCTATCGTGTACACCAAAAGAGAAAAGAAAAAGTAATCGACGAATGAAAATCGCTGAGGGAACTCTGTCGCTTAAATTGAACGCCGCACATGCTATATTCACATCACACATTTATCACGTTTCCTTTGCGCTAGAAATTTATCTGGTTTTGAAATTTTGGCAAAAAGTTGGGTTGACAAAATTGCTACCTGAGGGAGAGAAAAAGGTAATCCGAGTGGCCGCTGGGAAAGACGAGTAAATTAGTTTATTGATTATCCACTCTCGAACCGCAAATCACATCGAACGTCGTGCTTCAGCGCCACCTGTGTGTCAGAGCGATTAATATATAATGCTTTGACAATAATTCGGTAGCAAATCTTAGCTGACATGTCGACAAATAAAAAGCATCTTTGAACACTATAACTCGAACTAAATTGTACCAAATAATGTAGATGAAACGTAAGGGATGAAATTGGAACGCGGTATATAGTTGTTTGAACTACATACTCCAACATCCGTGAAGTCCTATTTGAAATCATATTTGAATGTAGAATATGCTTTTGTGCAAAATTATGTGTAAATTTGATTCAAAGTGTTTACCGAATTGTCTATTCTGACAGCGACCGAATTAGATAAATGTGTAACCAAAGAAAATTATGCGTCTGACTAAAACAAGGTCGCACTACTTCGCCTGGAATTTATCTTGCGGAATAATTGGTTTAGATCCAGTTCCGAAGTGTACACGTACTTTCCATAGGAATGGGATGAAAAATAATTTGGACGTGAATCACACGGTACTTTTTGTTGTTGTTGTTTCATTTTTGTTTTTCTCTTTCTCAAAAACAAAGACAACAACGAAACAAAAAATAAAATAAAAATTAGAGTGAGAGAACTCGGAAAAAACATGGAAAGTTTTGTTGATAATCATGGCCTGTACAAAGGTAACTTAGTGATCTCGCGGTGAGTTCATTCTAGAAGGAAAACACTCCGGTTGGGAAAGCTGTAAAAATATCTGGTACATTGAACTAAAAGGCTCGTTTTAAAGACGCGCCCATATACATTCAAGGAGTATAATGGCGGGAAGCACAATAACCCGAAGCGATAAATACGAAATGACAACGCGCTTGAGCTTTTGCTGCGCGCGCGTTCTCTCTCTCTCTCAAAATACGTTATATTTTTGCAGGTAAATAAACTTTCAGACGAATGACAAAGTGAAATGAACTCGCTCACTCGAGCGATGCAAAATATTCCTCTCTCGGCGTGGCGGCGGACTCGTTACATTAAAACGTCTAATTTGCGAAATTTGTAGGCCAAAATATTTTACGTCTTAACGAGACGAGCCTTCTTTGTAGTCGGCGTGGAGAGGCCGAGCGCTGTTTAAGAGCGAGTTTGGCCGCCGACCGTTATGCGCCAGGCGTCCCTTATATCCAACCGAATCCCCTATAAATGCCTCAGACGCTTAACCCCGCACGTAATAAATCCACCAAATTAAATTATACAATATCATAACTGGCGTGTTATAGGCACTTACCTCCTAACGTATGTTCTCCTTATTAGCATGAGGGACTATCGCATACCTGGTACACGTCTTACGTGTACTCTCTCATCACACATTCAACCTTTCAATCTGGTGTTATTTATGGATAGATGTCGCTAGTTACCAATTAATTTTAATTGCAACTTTCAATTATATGAGATGAGAAAAAATTTCCATCACTTATTGACCCGAAACATATCAGTGTAAAACATATATGTTATATGTTATGACACGTATATATAACATCGACGCCCGGAAAGAAAATTGACTCATTTCACGCAAAATATGAGAAGTAACATTACTGCGCTTGGATGGAAAAAAAATACAATTTTGGAGGATATTAAAAAAATTTTTTTATCAATGAAACAAAAAAATTATTAATTTTTATTCTATATTTAGTTGAGTTTATTACGGTACAAGTTCAAAATTAAGAGATTGATTTCATTTCATTATGTGTTCATTTTGTATATACTTATAGATATAGATGAAAGTTCGGGAGTCGATTTGTATAATCGGTATTATAAAATTCCGTTCGGGT
The DNA here is from genome assembly GCA_030522925.1 of Trissolcus japonicus. Taxonomy (NCBI): domain Eukaryota; kingdom Metazoa; phylum Arthropoda; class Insecta; order Hymenoptera; family Scelionidae; genus Trissolcus; species Trissolcus japonicus. The sequence continues at coordinate 3,013 of JAPYZS010001642.1, read as the reverse complement.
ATTCGTTTGATTGAATCACAGTGTTGAACTCATTATTAAAAGAATATTGATTGTGTCAACGATGTAATCATTGATCTGTCATAATGTAATGGGAAATTCTATATTAATAGTAGGATTAATTCCGAGTCCTTCCAAGCGTATGTTTAATTATAAATCACTCTAGCTTGAGAGCTAATTACGATTTTTATGGCAAGTTTATGGTGCTCACAGTCTAGTGATAATTTTGCATGAGGAATATTAAATCATGATAACCGTCCCGTGGATATGATCAGACGTGAATCGATAGACTTTTCATCCGCGTCAAATTGGATCATCCAATTGAATCAAATTTTTTGTCTTCAACTTTTTGGATAAGAAAAATGTGGTTCGTCATTGGCTCTTTGAATAGTTGTTTACCGTAAGGTTGCTTGGCCTGCTCGCAGCAAAGCTTAAGGCCGCACAGTCAAATAGTATTTGTTCGAAATCTGTTCTTAGTTCGTAAACTACAAGTTTGAACGTACGTTCAGACGTCTGCCACGGACGGCTGGTTGGCTTTTGCGGTTACGAATTTGCAGTCCGCCTGCTCTTTCGCAGATCGGACTTAACCTCGGCCGAAACCGTTTGAGATGGGCTGCGCAAAATGCACCTGTGAGCTACACTTCAACTACACGCGGCCCGTTCATTGTGTTCTCGCTTGACGTTTTTCCTCGCGTGCTCTTTCCCCTTACTGACCGCCGGATGCAAACTGCCAGTCGCCGTGCTTTCAACCGCAGCGCCCAAACTTTCGTTTTTGCTTTGCGTGCAATTTTATTTATACCGTTTGATCTTCTTTTTTTTCTCACCCCCTTTCCCTCCCATCAAATTGACTTTTTTATTCACATTTAGCTACATAAAATTCAGTTGAATTGTTGGTATATATTTTTTTATTTGCCATTCGTAAAATATATTTGGTTATAATCAATTTCGTTTGAATTTCATTGATGATAAATATGGCTTAAATGACACGAATGCGCTCTCGTTTAGTCTTTTTGGGTTGATGGTCATTTTATTTTGCCATCCAACGGGATGATAAATAAAAGTTTATGTAAACAGTTTCGCTAAATTTGATATTCAAGTCAACTCCCGATATTCAGATTCCACCTAATTTAATGCCTCGAACGCGCCAATCTTATCGAGTCTCGGCTCGATTATGACACTTCAAATTCAGGATTACATTCTATAAAAAAAAGCTCGTGCAATATTGAATCAAGCTGTTTCAGGGATAGGGAAAAAAAACTGCCTCGCTGCGAGAGAAAGAAAATTCCTTCAGATCTTCGTTTGATTACAAAAGTTATAACTCTAGTCGACTCGCTGTCTTTTTACATTTGCAAAACTGCCCGAAGTTAGAATAAAAAACTGACAAAGCCAAAGAGATTACTTAAAAAGGTTCTGTATAATTTTTGTATACACATATATTGTTCGGTAAGAGTTCTATTGACATTTTGCTGTTTCTGAATGGACCTATTATCCATTCGAAAACATTAATTGTGAACTCTCAGAAGCAGAAGCTTTATGCAAATTTGGAGAGCGCTGTACGAATGTGGGTCATGTATAAAAAGTTGTCATAAAAAATTATACTCATGATCCAATGAACGACAGAGAAATTGCCTTAATCGTATAAAAGTCTACATATGGATTCCGGCGATTACACGCCGAAGGAAGCTTTTCAACGAAGCATCAAACTAAAAGTGCCTCACACTTTTATCACAATTTTATAGGTGTCTACTAAGACGCCCATAAATAGCCGCGGTATTTTCCTCATTTTGATAGCGGTGGCTCTTCATTTTATTGCGACTCGACTTTCCGCGCGGGTGGTTTATTTGGTTGCGCCAAATAACCCTCGAGTTATTTAAAAAAGGAATACAAGTTTGCGCTAACGTACAATGCTCATAAAGTGAAACTCTCAATACCGCCCGGCTGCTGCGGGCTCCGACAGCGCAAGCCAAACTCAAACTCCAGAGGCTTTCGCGTAACTTTGTTTTTCGAATTTTGGAGCTATGTTTCCACAAACACTGGAAACAGTTCGTGCAGCGATTGCCTTTTAACTGGGAGAAGTAAATCAAATCTCGAAAAATGATTAGCTTCTAATCAGTCTTGGTGTCACCCCGAGACAAATATTTTGCTGGCCAAATTTGCTAGCCAAATGGATAAAAAGTACATTTAATTGACCATCCAAGTCAAATATGAGCAACAAAGTAGTCTAGTTTGAACACCAAACTGTAGCCTGAGACATGCAATTATTCACTGTGATGAACAAAATGTTCAAAACTTCTTTTCTTTTCTACATACACTTTCTTTTTGCACAGTTTCTAGATGAACGTTAAGTCATGGGTAAATCTTCCAACTTTTTTTTTTTTACAGTTTTATTCATTTCTTTCTTGTATTTATTTAGAGGGGATTTTTTCCAAATAAATTACGAAGAAAATTTTTTTATAAATACTGATAACTTGATTGTGTTTTTCTATTATAACTTGAATGTTTTTCTGTAAATTTTGTATATAAATGAAAGATAAAAATATGACGTGATGATGATATAAAAAAAACAAACCGATTTTCGAGGTTACCAGTAATCATAAACAAAATTGGCACACAGAGCGCAATATCGAAACGTCCTCCAGGTACATTTTTCCATGAAAATTATTTTAATAAAAAATAAAACATTATTTATAAAATAAAGATCATCGAAGATCAGTAAACATTTCAGAATAAAAAATAATCATATTTGTTGAAACGTTCCATAATAAAAAAATGAAATAAGCGACTCGCAAAATTTACTTTTGGGTATAAAAATGCGATTTTTATTTTTTATATGAAATTTAATGTTTACATTATTTTTATTTTCCGTATTTAATCATAAATGATCAAAACGGTTACAATATAAAAAAATTGGACAATAAAATTATTGTTTATTATTTTCAATAAAAATTGTCGAAAACGTCCGACATGTCGAAACCCTCACGGAACAAAATATATGTCAACATATACACAAAAATAT
>JAPYZS010001641.1:0-13624 GCA_030522925.1 Trissolcus japonicus | reverse complement strand
TGGCGAGAACGCGACAAACCTCAAGGGGAACATGGTGCCGGTGGAGATCCTGAAGTTTGTAAACAACATCATCCTCGAGCGCAAGGATTGGGAGGACGCTGCCAGCCGGGAGAATCTGGCCTTCCCGACGACGGTCATGCCGCGGAAGGACGCAAAAAGGTTCCAGAACAAGTTGGGCGGAACCACCTGCAAGAGCCAGCTGCAGCGTATTTTGACGGACGACTACAACAGGTACCTGAGGAGGATGTCGGAAACCATCACCAGGTACCAGTACGATCAGCTGGTTTACCATTTTGCAGTAAAGACGTGAGTGGCATGACATTTATGTAATTTAGTAATATTCCTGCGACCCATGGAGGAAATAAAAAACTTACCTTTGTTACAGCATCACCAACTTCGCCGTGACGTGCATCCCCCGGCACGTCCTGCTTCACGATGTCCGCACCCGGACCCTTTTCGAAGCGGAGAGGTTCCACGAACCTCCCGATGAAGAGCGGATCATCGTGAAGAGGCACTGGGCCAGATCTGCGGCGTATGCCGCGTCCACGAACTCCGGAACGGCGGCTCGACGTCCCTTGCAGGACGTCCTTGACAGTCTCGCCGACAAGGACGAGGACGATGTCTTAGAGGAGGTGTCCGTTGATGACGCCCCCCCCCCCAAGACATGCCTGTCGCAAGGGACGCACCATTTTTTGAGGAAGTGGACCCGACGCTCATCCTAATGGAAACCATCATGGAGAAGGTCCCCGACTTTGACTTTGATCATCACCGCCCGACCGCCATAAGACCAGCATATCCGACACGGACGTCCCGCCCCATCCTGCAAACCTAGCAGCGGTGCTTCCGAGCAGCCTGTTTGTGTACGCAAATATCTGCGACAGCGAAATCGTTGGTGATGTTACAGCTCCTTTGCTGCGCACCGTTCCTGTGGACTCATCGAAATTCGTATACGGATCCGTCAAGACTGTCATGTTTTCGTCTCCGAGATACATACCGATGGTCACCAACAACTTTAGGACCGTTGAGATAGATATAAGGGATCACATCGGATTCCCTGTACCATTCCAGGAAGGACTGCTGACGGTGATGCTTCACCTCCGGCGGGAAACTCTACCATGAATTCTTACGTGGATCATTTCGACACGGGATTGGCTCGTTTCTGGGTGGTGCGTTCCGCGCATTCGTACCGTTGTTTACGCGTGGTGTATCATCTGTCGGCAAACAGGCCCTGAAAGCCGTGGGTAAGGAAGCGTTGCGTGCGGGTTTGGATATCGCCAGTGACGTAAGCTCAAACGGTATGTCGTTAGGAGGTTCTGTACGCTCACGATTGAAACAATCGCTTGCAAATCTGAAGCGAAAAGCGATGGAAAAGATCGGCAAGATGATGTCGGGTTCAGGATATAAAAAGCCGAAACGGGTCAAAACAAATCGTTCAAGTGTGAAACGTCTCGCGGCTCGGACTCCAGCTCGGAAGAAGAAGGTATCCAGACCCAAAACTAAGACGAGGGAGAAGAAGCGTACGGTGACCGACACATTCTCGTGATGGCGTTTCTTCATGCGTTCTTTTTGGAGTGCACGAAATCTGAACTCGAGCTTTTTACGCTCCCGTCTACGCAGACGGCTATAAAGATCTCGCAATGGGTGCACTACAAACCAATTTCATCGTTGACGGATGAGTCTCCTGTCGAGTTCACGGTTCCAGAGGTGGGCAATGAGTACATTGATCTTGCTCACACGATGCTTGCTATCAGCGTCAAAATTAAACCGATGACGCCACTGGAAGAAGGAGAACAGGCTGCTCGACCAAACCTTGCAGGCCCTGTGAACAATTTCATGCATTCTCTGTTTAATCAGATAGACATCTTCTTCAACCAGAAGCCTGTCTCACTGGCGAACAACGCGTACGCCTATCGGGCATACCTGAAGACACTTTTGAACTACGGGCTTGCTGTTAAAAAGTCGCATCTTGGTACCGTGCTCTGGTACGACGACTCTCCAGGGTTCATGGATACGACGGACGATACGAATATTGGACTCAAGACACGCCGAGCATTTTTCGACGGTGGCAAGACTGTGGATCTGCTCGGACACCTGCATTGCGATGTCTTTAACCAGGAACTTTTTCTACTGAACTGTGTGGAACTGCGCATGCGTCTAATACGATCGCGTGACGCTCTATGCCTCATGGAAACAAATCGCCAGCACAAAATTCACATCATGGATGCGAGTCTCCTGATTCGTCGTGTCAAGGTGTCACCCGGAATGCTCTTGAAGCATGCGAAAGCTCTAGCTAAGACTACAGCCAAGTACCCTCTGATGCGTGTCGAAGTAAAGACTGTAACGATGCCTGCGGGTATCCATGGTGAAACAATAGACAACGTCATCCTTGGACAACTGCCAAAACGGATCATTCTTGGTTTCGTGGACAATAAAGCCTTCAACGGAGACATCGGGAAGAACCCGTCCAACTTTCATCACTACAAGTTAAACTTCCTTAGCCTCTACGTTGACGGAGTTCGAGTGCCTTTCAAACCTTACCAACCGGATTTCGGTGATGCTACGAAATACGTGCGTTGCTATCAGAGCCTCTTATGGCAACAACATACAGCGCGAACACTACAACAAAGGGTTTTGACGTCCGTTGACCTTACGCATGAGCTATATGGTCACTGGATCGTTGAAGCCCCATCCCCGTTGAAAGCTCTCACACGGGGTCAGCGCTGCACCAATGCATGGCTAACGCGGTACCACCACGGTATTGCTTGGAGCGAGGGTCACGTATCTGAAGCGATCCTGCAAGCAGAATTACGAAAGATCGCCGCCTACGCCACTGTTGTGTACGTTCGAGAAGCCGATAAAGCTACATATGTGCGGAGGGTTACAAATCAAAATGTTATTAACTTGGAGGAATTAAAGGATAGTCCATCATTCAGACATCTGCCTCCGCTGAATGCACATTGTTACATACACGCGCAGCGTCCGGGATTCTCTTGTGCATTTAACAACGCACTACGTCTCCGTGGTTGGTTTTATCAACACCAAGGGTATGAACAGTTTGCAATTGACGGAGGCCTTGACTCTTCTCCCGAACGTTTCAACAAGTGGAGTATTCGCAGCGGACCGGATACCAAAAGTTTGGACGAAACCTGCAGCGATAATAGCCAACACCGATGACCACAGAAAACCGGGCCGACATTGGGTCGGTATCCTTGTCTCCCGAGGAGGAATCGGAACCTACTTCGATTCTTATGGACAACCTCCTAGCGTTGCCCACCATATCGACAGGCTCTGGTGAAACACGAAACTATACCTGGAACACCCAACAGCTACAAAGCGAGGGTTCTGACGTTTGTGGGCAATACAGTCTTTACTTTTTGTATTGATCGAAACAGATGTGGTGAAATAACTTCGACGAGCCTACGGGGGTACCCAGACAGCGATTCTGGTGCTGCGTATTAAATTGGCAAGAATGATCCTGACTCGAGGCAGACTTAGAGTGGGCTGGGTTGGATGCAGAGCCAGAGAAAAAGACACGGTCACGAGATGCTATCAATGCCTCGGGTTTCCCACACGGACAAAAATATAGTTCAAAATATATTTTACATATATTTTATATACTTGAAATATATTTGTATATATTCTACATATATCTCATTCATGAATTAATTATAAAGCGGCAATAACTTATACAAATTGAATATAAAATAAAAATAAATTTCATAAAAAAAATATACATTATTTATATAATAAATATGAATTTGACGTATATTTTTGTCCCTGTGGGTTGGCCACCTTGCTAGGATGTGCAAGGGCCCAGACGGCTCAAAGATGTGTTTTAAGTGTGGCGACACCTCACATCATGCCAGAGAATGGAAAGCAAAGGACATTAAATGTCTACTATGTGAGAAGGATGGATACCAACGCATTGGCCGCTACGCTTGTCCTGCATATCAGCAGGCAGCCCAGGATGCAGCTAAACAGAAAAAATGAGGTTCATCCAACTAAACTTGAACCATTGTCAGGCAGCCCAAGATCTCTTTTGGCAGTCGTCGCAAGAGCAAGACATAGATATCGCTATACTTTGCGAGCAATACCGTAACATCCAGAACGCAAGATCCTAGATGGCGGATAGCACTGGCCGAGCAGCTATCAGGTTACACAAGGGCCTCTTCATCCAGAAGGTACAACCAACTAAGCGAAGTGGATTCGTTTGGATAAAGCTGCGAGACATCTACGTCTGCAGCGTGTACGTCTCACCAAATCTTACCATCGAAGAATTCCAACGGACTTTGGATGAAATCGCGCAAGAACTCCGTGGCAAGCGAGAACACCCATGGTGCGTTCTCGCTTCACCGAGAGGGGAAAACGGCAGTGACATGGCAACGCAGATGGGATTCATCCACAGATGAAAGGTGGACTCACCGCCTTATCCCCAACATCGCTGCATGGAGTATGAGAAACATGGAAAAGTTGATTTTTACCTCGCGCAACTCTCGACAGGTCACGGCTGCTTCAAGTCGTACATGAATAGATTTGAGCTGGAAACGTCGCCATTTTACCCAGCCTGTGTTGAAACCGAAGAGACAGCAGAGCACGTCTTTCTCGAGTGCTCTCGTTTTGCCACGGAGAGAGAAGTGCTAGTTCAGCAGCTTCAAACGAGGCCCGCACATAAAAACCTCGTTAGCTTAACGCTACTCCACGAGGACAACTGGAGGGCAGTAGCCGACAAGACATTAGAGGTAATGAAGATACTAAGATTAGACGAGAGACTGAAGAGATTACCACCTCGGTGACACTAGAGTGAGCAGATAGCCAGTCCACCCTGGGCGAAGTAATGCATGGCGGCAGTTCCACACAGGGAAGAATAGGAGACCCAAAGGTTAGGGTTGCACATTTTTCGGCCGATTTTTTTGTTAAAAAGCGACTAAAATTTTAAAACGACACCATTTTTTCAAAATTCGAAAATTTTTAAATCCCCTACATTATTTTAAGCGGAATAGCCTACACGAGAAGTCCCTTTAACAATTTTTTATCTAGGTGGTCAAGGACGAGCGCGAAACATATCGCCGATCGCCAATACATAAAGGGGGCCCTCTACGCGACCTGGTGCAGTAACGTCAGGATTGACGCAATTTAATCGAAAAAATTCTTTTATATAATTCAAGACTGTCTCAAAATAGTTAAAAAAACAACCTTTTTTGTGTATACAAATGCTAGGAAGAATTCCCGAAAATGATCAATTTTTCATGCTTCCACAGTGAACTACCCTTTAAATGAATAAATAACTCAAACAGTAGTTTAATATGATAAATAAAATTACACGTTGAATAGACAAAATTTTGAGAACTAATAATGACCTTGAATTTACTAGGATACAGAGATGTATCATCCTTCAACAGAAATACGATATCTATTGTTTTGTCATAAATTGAATTTCTTCAATTTACGATATTTTTGTATAAAGGAATATGGAAATATAACGGGTGCGATTAATCACAAGTAATTAGAGCAAAGCTCAAAGTAAAAAAAGCCCGATGGCATAAAAACCTAGGAATTTATTTAATTGAGATACAGTTGGTTGTGATATTATGTTATTGATTTTAACATTGGATGATTACAAGGAAGTAAAGATAAAGAGCGGATCTGAGACGTGGTGATGTTCGCATTCAATGCGGAAGAGAGTGATTTCGTTTTCTTGTCGCTATTTAAAGAGGTCGTTGCTTGACCCCTCCTGATTTTCCCCAATTTTTACCTCCTTGTTTTGACCAATTAGAAATGACCTTGAGTAGGACTAAATTTAAGTCCGGTATACGACGTCACCAATTACCTGACCCATCCTGGAGTCATCGGTGTTTCAACTCAGTCGGCTTATCTTATTCTTTGATCGGATTATAAAAAATACCTAATCGGATTATCTAATTTGAAACAATACCAAGAATTTCACACAAAGGCTGAATTTGAAAGTTTGAATTTAGTCTATTTTCAGATGAAGAAATAAAAATCCAAATCTGAATTAACAAAAGATACAAATTAAAATTTTCTAACGATGGGAAATTTTTTACTTGAGTTATTAGTTGACTCATTTATAAAACCGTTTTTTCGACAGAACATCTATGTTTCAATAAAATAATTCGAATTTTTCGCGAATTAATTTAGTACATAATTTCGTTATGTCATCAGCGCGACAGTAGTAATACATTATTATCAATCCCTCAATGGGTGATCCGTAGCAATATATATTTGAGTTTCACTAGTCGACACTAGTGGAACTATATATATTATACAGTATATAAACATATACTGCAATTACAATTTGTGTTTAAAATGAAACGATTATATAAAATCTTATTCGTCAAAACAGATCATATGATACCATTTTAATCTGTAATACTCTCCCACTCTCCCGAATTGTTCATATTTTTCAAAATTTTGAAAATTACCGTGTCGTCTTCAACCGACAGATTCGTTATAACTCCGCTCGTGTACATTCCAACAGAATTTGTACCGTGTTGGGGAAAGTGAATTCTCGCGAGCAAACTCAAAATCAAGCATCTCAATATGTCCTGAGCGCACTGGAGCCTTGCCCTCGGAACGAAGAACCCAACAGCTCGTACGTGTATTGCAATTTGATATAATCTTGCTGTAAAAAAATATACGAAAACTTTTTTTTTTGATGTGATAAAACCGAGAAATCATTTCTGAGAAAATTTAATACTTACATTGATACATGTCTGCAGATCAGTATAAAACTTATAACTTTTTTTTGTCGAATACACAATACAAGTTCGTAATACGATCTCTTGACTATATTTTTTTCGAATTGAAAACAGTATGTAACAAAAATTTGGATAAACTTCTAGATCAGTCAGCTCGCGACAACACTCGAATTTTGACCGTTGAGTTTCGGATACAAGAAACATTTGACGTCTCGATGAGCAATGGTGACATATGACAATGTGTGAAAAGCGTTACTGATGTTTAACGAGTGAATAACTGATGTATTTCAACGTTGCCGCATAATCGGAAACGATGAAATCTTTCGTCAACAGAAGGAAGAAAAGTGCTTACATGTGGTGGTTTATGCGAAATATAGATCCGTTTACACCACTTGAGAAATATAGGAGAAAACACAACGAATATTATTATTATTCAAATTAAACAAAAAATTATCTCGATAGAAAACCGAATAAACGCGCTCGAGAAAATGTGTGATAGATACCTAGACGTGATAATTTTAAGGTGCGTTGTAGCGATGGTACACGACAATCTTTTGAGAGAGATGGTGGAGAGGGAGGAAAAAGAATCTAACAGTTATGGAAAAATCAACCAGTAGTCGACTGAGATAAGTTGAAAATTACAGATTCTTAAAATTTCAAGCAGCACGAGTGCAAACGTGTGATGTGTGATACGAGGCGCGTGAAAATAATATGACTAAGAAATGCTTAACAAGAATAAAGTATACGTTTCATTCTAATGTCAGTGTGTACTTAATCATCCAAAAACAATGTTGAATCAGCCGGCGGTCTTCTTTCGTCGTGCGAGGTACCGATTTCGTTAGAAAAATGAGTGATCTGGAAAATTTGCGCGTAACGTGGCGAAAATTCTTAAACTTTGCCCTATCGCGAAGTCAGAAACTCTGACGCATGTGCGATTATAAGTTCATGATAGACATGAAAATATTTAACACGGCGTCTTGAATACATTTTGAAGCGCATGGCACTTCGAGATATTGCTTAAGCGTTTAAAAAAGGTTTTTTTCCTGGTAACATTGTGACAATCGTCGCAAGTGAAATTAGAAAACAAGGAATGGACTCTCTTGCCGTTGAGTTGGCTATAATGCAGACTGATAATGAAATGATTTTTCATATTATTATCTGAACAATTTTATATTAATTTTATAGAAATATATTGTAGTAGTGACATTTTATTATTTAGATTATTTTTTATAACTCTCAAGTGGGTTAAAATTTTCTGTCGTTGCGTTGGAATCGAACCCTCGCCCCCAAAGTGGAAGTCCAAGTCTCTGATTACTGCTCCATTCATTGTGTTCAATCCAACCATCAAAATGAACTACTTACTTATCGTCAATTTTATTTAGTTTAGAATTAAATAGGTTGCTTACCATATTCAAAAGTTTTACTTCTATGATAATATAATTATATTATTTTTATTTATGATGTTTATAAAATATATTATTTAGTAGTCAAAATATTTATTAACTTTTTCAAATTTTGATCGGATTTAAAGAACTTTAAGATAAGTTACTACATTATAACAATATTTAAAATAAAAAAAAATAAATATTGATATTTATGTGTCAACGTAATTTTTTTTTATTTTATATTAAAATTAATAAAAAACATAAATGCTATGTCGTACGGGAATGTAACTTTTGCGTTGGACTTACGTTGTTCGCTGACGTTAGAAAACAACATTGAGTTAATGTTCGTAGAACAACTGATCCTACGTTGGTTTAACATTGGCTCCATACGCAGTCTTACAACGTTGGTTTCAGGTTGGCCCATCATTGGTTGACAACATTAACTTGCCAACATTGATCCGACCTTCTATACACAACCGATCCGACGTTGGTTCAACGTAGTTTACTAACGTCGTCTGTTCACGTTGACCCAACGTGGAAACAATTGCAAATTCGTCTCAATGTTGGCTGTTACTGTCTGCGTGAATAAATGAACAAAGGTAAAAATAAATAAAACAATAAATCAATGAAACCATCGAATGTAATTGTCGGATTGGTTTTGAGATCTGACATCAGATCCTGCGTAAAAGTTTCTTATAAAATCCCAAATGAATTGCATCTGTGGCACGTCTAACGACGAAGTTTCATTAATAATCGAAACGATTTGTGAAACTTTTTTTAGTCCTACAATTAGAATAGTTTCACGTACCTTTTGCCCATTGGATTGCACATGGTTTCGCAATTATTTCTTTACCGTGGGATTGGTGAGACAAATAGTTTGGGTCAGTTAAGATGAAATTAATTAATAAGATGAAATTAACTTGCAGTGTCTGCACAATTCTGAGAGCCTTTTTCATGAATTAATACAATAATTACATACATTTTTAATTTTCTTTCGAATACTAATACCGATTTATTTCCGGGAAAGAAAATCGAACATTTCTTATCTCAGAAAATAAAGGTCGAATTTCGGGACTTCATTTCTTTCAAAATAGTCAAGAAATCAAATTCGAAAGAAGAATGAACAGCGTCTGTACATAATATTAAGAAAGTCACATTTTGCTCGTTTCAAATGTATATTGATGCGAGTATTTGTTTTGCTTTCCAGCCGTATTTAAGATAAGTCAACCCTTAACTATTTTCATTTCTGGTTCGGATTAACCGATAAGATATTAAATAGCTTATTTATAATTTCTAATCACTTATGTTGCGAACAATTTGGTGAATGAAGATTGCAAATTTTTAATTTTTAGATTAAATAAGATTGCAATTATTAATAGACATTATTCGCGCACAATGATAACATTCACGTTGAATGTTATCATAACGCAATGTACCAACATACAGTATAAGGGTACGGTGAACTAACGTATTACAAATAATTAAGTAAATGAAATATAAATGGATGAATGAATAAATGAATAAATAAATGAATAAATAAATAAATGAATAAATTAATGAATAAATAAATGAATAAATAAGTGAATAAATATTACTTAACAGAATCTCTACAACCGGGACCATCTGGTATTCAAACTTTTCGCGATGCGAGCAAACCATCAGATTTGGAAACAAAAGATATAGTCATTCATGTGAGAGACGAACCCGTAAATAATCATCACTTCACAGAATCTTCACAACTGGAGTAGTGACTAGAAGGATCCGGAGCCGGAGTCCCTTTTGACGAGGTCACACCTTTCACTTTCAATTTCCCTATGTTACAAAATAGGTGACACCTTTCACCTAGAATTTTCCTGGGTACCATATTAAATAGGTCATTACATTTCACCTTGGATCATGCCAATGTAGTGATCTAGGATTTCCGCGTTGCAAGTGTTGGGAAATGAAAGGATTCACTAATGATGCAAGCTATCCTGTTACCGTTCTGTGTTAGAACAGAAACTTGACAGAAATGTGATGACATTTTCTTAATTTCATTTCGGCAATAACTCGGGGACTAGGCGCCCCGAGTTTGCTTTCGATTCAAGAGTAGAAAATTTTTATTTGCTTTGAATAAAAAAACTTATATTTGGGACCATTTCAATTTCAACGTGAATCATGTCTATGTTAGGATCTTCGATTTCAGTGTTGCGCAATATCAATAGTTAAGAAATCGATGAAGGTTCGAGTTACTTTTGAGAGTATTAGAATGAACGAAAGAAATGTGAAAAGAAAAAAAAACGCTTGTAGAAGAATAAATCTTATGGCGAGACAATACTTACAATAGTGATGAAAAGTGTACCGTATTGATCGTAGTATTGATTTTTCTTGATCCGTTATTTTCAAACAGAACAAAATAAAATGTCTCTTTCTGAAAAGTTCTCTTTCTGGGGAGATCTCGGTGGTCCCAAAAAATCGTTTTGAGAAAAAGTTACATTTGAGTTTCCCCTCGTGTAACGACGGACAAAGCCCGCAATATTTTGATAGCCGAAGCTGGTCTCCATGAAAATGCGTTAACAAATATTGGTGCATGCATGGATTATTTTATGAGTGAAAACAATCTTTTAACCGCGTGTACGATATAAGAATTTGGCGGAAACCGTGCAGTTTTTCTGTGCAGCATTGAGGGGTGCCCGCAAAATAGAAAGAGTAACCTGATCCCGTTAGGTCCCAAACATAACGATGTTCAAACTAGGATGTGTGATGCGTACCACTCATCAAAAATGTGGTTTCACGCAATTAAATCTGCGGTGCGATTTCGGGAATTACAATTGCGCTAACTCTATATAAGGACATCCGGATTCATAGAATCTGATATAAGACATAACATGTGGATTGTGTATCTGTTAAAGCAGATTTTCTGGGAGGAAGTCCGAGAACGAGGCGAGTTGATAGACGATTTTCCGGTGCACGAGATACTCGTGAGGGAAATCAAACACTGCACGGGCTCTTTTGAAGAGCATTTTCAAAAGATGGCAAGGGCGCGCAAATGTCCAAGTTAAGTTAACGAACTTGGAGAAATTGATGATAGTAAATAAAATTCATAAATTATGTGAAACATATATTTATATATGTGAGACAATCTTATATATCGAATTGAATTTTTTTTGGGTAGTGTTATGGACAGCTCAGTAGCGGATTGGAATAAAAAAATCGACGATCTCAAATGGGCAATATTCCGCGTGGAGCAATATATAGAGCCTTGAGTTGTTACACGGCAATCGTCCCACCAGCAACCGCACACGCGGAAAGGACTTGTTCTGCTGGCATTGGGTCAGCGAGGACCAACGATGAACTTTTGCTCCACCCTGAGCTCGAGGAATCGTCCTAGCACGGTTTCCGGAAGAGGTGAGTATTCCAATAGCCATGGGATTCTCCTGATGTTGGTGCAGATGTTGTCAGTAGGGTTTGTCAAAGGGTTCAGTTATTGCCCGCCCTGTCTGAAAGGCATCAGATTTATCTGTCCTGTTATGAAGGACCTATTCCGGGACGAGGAGAAAAGTCACGGGCGCCTTGGAGAAGAAGAAGGATGTGCAGATGTAAGCAGCCATGAAACCACCACAATCAAGGGTTCAAATTTGGCGCCAGAGATGTCCAGAGTTAACAGCGGTGAAGAGTGCAGAAAGGAACGCAGGACACCTGTGGAGTGGGAGAGCTTGAGAAAAAGGGACGATTTTTGAGGCATTAAGTTTTTGAAAATTGCGTAATTCTTTCTGTTCTGTGGGTGACGCCATCTAGACGAGACCGGGATTATTGATTTCGATCGAGACTTGCAGATTATCGTGCCGGATCTACCCGAGTGGTTGCCAAGGCGTAGAGATTTAGAGAAATCAACCCTGTGAGTCGTTTCGAATATAGATTCGTATCCCGGAAATTAGGGACTTGTAAAGATCTTGTATTAAAGTTCAGATTTTATAATTGAACTGTATAATTTTTTAGTTTGGTCCTTTCAGGACAAACGTGCAATTGTTTTAGATTAAAGCCTGAAATTTTGTGAAAGATAATTAAGGAAATTTCGATTTAGGTACGGTTAAAGTAAAGTTTATGTAAAGTAAGGTCAAAATTTCAGTTTATAGACAATGTAAAATTATTTTTGTTTATTTTGTGAATTACTGGCTACATTAGTGAAATCTCGCTTGATTGCTCGCTTTCGATTCGTTTTTCGCTTGCTTTTGTGATAATTTTGATGATTTTGAATTGTATAGATTATTTTTATTTTATGATTTTATTTGTATTATTTTGAAATGGTGCGTTAATAATAGTTCGAAAATTTTGTATTTTTAAATTTGAAATTCTTCACGGGAGTGATAAAGCTTTTGTTAAATTGGAAATTTTCAATTGAATTGCTTGTATTTAATAATTCACTCATCCTGGTGAAAGTCTGATATAGTAATTTTTTTTGTATTGTCTGTACTTGTTAACCTAAGGGATCCTTGTCTAGAACATGATTTTTAGTCGTGGTTAGTCCGTTTTTTCGGCGAGGGACCTAATTTCAAAGTTTAACCGTGGTCGAAGTTATTGAAGTAACGTAGAGTCTCAATTTTATGAATTTATTTGAGGTTTTGGTCTGGCGATTTTGTTTATTGTAATGTTTAATGTGGTGAAATAGAGCTTGAAGTCCGGATGATGAATGACCTCGATGTTTCCTCCAGCATTCCTTCCGGTGTCTAAGTAGGTCAAAAAAATGGTGTACCTCTTGACAGAAGGTGTTCCAATCTTCCTTGGATAGGGTGATTGGAAAACCAATCCTCTCTGATTGCATCAGTGATTCTAATCACAAGTTCGGGTTGTCCATTGTTGTTGTCCATATGAATCCAGCGGATAAAACTTTGCTTAATGATCGGTTCAATCGGAACACCGAAGACAGGAGTAGTTGCATTTTGGGCGATCTGTAATTTTTAACAGGTACGACTGCAGCAAGTGTTGTGTTTCTTCTCCTCTCCGAGCACCGAAAAACGCGTTATTATTTTTCTTGTTGTTATGGTACGGGGTCGTTCTTGCGTACATTTTGAGTTTGAATTTTGAAGCTGTATTTAGATTGAGAATAGAGTATGGGGGAAGTGAAGCAACATGTTTGTAAGTGTTTCAAAATATTTCGTCCATATCCCCTGAAATCATGTGGCACAGTACGTATACAGTTCAATTTTTTGTAGAATTCTCGTACAAGACTGTCATTCTCCAGAGCGTCATTGGAGAGTAGACTATTAAATTGAGGTAGATTTCTACCAATGCTGAGATTATGCAAAAAGAAAATACAAAATTCCCCGCAAACTGAAGAATTATAGCTTTGTAATTTTTTTCTGTTATATTCGAAAAAGTTTGAATTCCGTCTGATGTGTCTGAGGTAATTTGCGACTCTCGGCGGTACCCCATAGCTGACAAAGGAAGTT
This sequence comes from Trissolcus japonicus, assembly GCA_030522925.1. NCBI lineage: Eukaryota > Metazoa > Arthropoda > Insecta > Hymenoptera > Scelionidae > Trissolcus > Trissolcus japonicus. The sequence goes on along the minus strand of JAPYZS010001641.1, from coordinate 94 downwards.
GCTCGTCCATTTCTATCGACAAAGACCGCGACCCAGTGTTCGCCAGGATGATTATGAGGTTTCGTATTAAAAATGTACGCTGTTGGTTTGGACC
>JAPYZS010001640.1:0-28431 GCA_030522925.1 Trissolcus japonicus | reverse complement strand
TCTGTAAAGAGTCAAAAAAAAATTGAACAAAATCATTTTGTAGCTGAGATTCTAAGCTTGAATTTGGAAAAAAAAATCTATTTTTCGATGGAAATTGTCAAAGTTACGGCTGTTTGAAAAATCCCTTTTTTTTCGAAAAATTTAGGGTGCCCGCTAATTGTTGTGCCGAGTGTATATAAAATGTTTTTATTTATTTAAGATTGTTTTCTAAATCTCATTAATTTTAACATGTTCTTGTTACATGACGTACATCACGAAGAAGACAAGACAATGAGCCAATACAAGGCGCTTTTGACAAACGAAGGATTCACATTGGTGAAAGAGCAATATGATAGGCACCGCTGACTGGACATCTACACCGAAAACAATGTAGTATTTTATATTGATATCTGGATTGACAAGTAGACAATTACGGAAACCTCTTGTACCTGTGATTTCCTTTCTTCAGTGTTTCTTCCTTGCCGTCACATTTTTGGAGTGCGAGCTTTAACCGGAGTTGACAGTATCGTTCAAGTCAAATTTCTTCCTCTGGAACCTACTGGAATGTCACCTGAGATATTATCAAGTTAGCGTTGAAAGGTGGATTTTTGTTCAGCGCTCAGCTTGTAGTCGGTCAATTTGGCAACAAGGGATGCGGAAACGGGAACGGCACTTGACAAGTGCTTTGAATCTAGTAGTACATCTTTAATGATGTCACAACCGACTAAATCAAGGAGTGTTGATATTTTGTCCGTTACGTGGTGGTTAGGGTGTACTTGACTACGAAAAGATTCATGAGTACGTTTGTCAGTGTTTACGTCAGGAAAAACCCTTTTTTAGTTACTTTCCAATATCTTGGTAAATACATGGCGGAGGGAGGAAACAAAAGGACACGTGTAAAATATTTTTTCAAAAGCTATCGATTGACACCATTTTCGCCCCCCACCCCACCACCGAGATCAGTGGTGGAGGGTCAATCTACAATCAAGTTTTGTCAATCTACAACTTTTGCAAAAATATTTGACACGTGTTTTTTGCCATTGAATTTTCGATTTTGCCCCCACCCCACCCCCAGGGGTAGCAGTCGAGGGTGGCCGTTGGGGGTGTAGGGGGAGGGTAGCGGGTCAAAAGTGGTGTCAATCGACAGCTTTTGTGAAAATATTTGACACGTGTTTCCTGCCATTGCATTTTCGATTCTGCCCCCGCTCTACCCTCGGGGGTTGTCTGAACGTAGTAGTAGTAACGACTATGAAACAATTATAATACATAATACCTCATATCGTTTTTGAGGTTATGTATTATAGTCGTTATGTTACTACTCGTAGTTTTGTCTAAGAAATCCATTTCCGTGATAAAAAGTGGGGGTTCCCATTTAACTTTTCAAAATTTTCCCGCAGACCGTAATCTTGCTCCCCCCCCCCCCCCACTGACTGTCGCGGTCATATCGGAAGGAGTGGTCGAGAAAGCCTTGATATGCATTGATGACACGCGCTATATGTTCACATCGCCGTTGAAGGAAGATGTTTGCTTTCAATGCATTTGGGGGTTGCAATGTGGCTACGCGATTGATAGTCGGTACGTTTGGTTGTATTTAGAAAAATACGGAGCAATCGATTTGCCAAGAAAATCAATCCAATTTATCGTCGACTCGTTTTCGTCGTATATTAAAACTGTTTTCATACCTGACTCATTTTAATAATGTATTTCACTTGTTTGACATGAACTGTCACCCCCTTGAAGATTTTTCAATGAGTTTAAATGATCTCAAAATTTTTCAAGCTTAAATTATTTCGTCGAACCGGTGGAATATGTTATAGGAAATGAACTCACGCACGTCTTAGGTGATGACGGTTCAGTTTTAGTTAAATCTACAGAATCAACAGCTTAATTTCTATCATTAAAAGAAACTCTTCGTTCTTTCTTAAGCAATGATTTTACATTGATATTACAGAATATATGACGTATTTGAAGAAAAAAAAGTCGTGTCAAATTATGTGCAAGACGATCACTGGCAAAAAAGATTGCATGTTCATTTCATGAACATGTTCATGCCATTGAAGTGAAGAGCTCAAGGAATAAACATACTGTCCACTTCGACAGTCTGCCAACTTCGATTCCTTGCGCTTCAATTACATTATATGAAAAAGACTTTGTTGTACTTCGATCATTAATATAAGAAATATAGAAATTAATGTTAATTAATATGAACTGCTTTTGTTTGAGTTTATGATTGTATGAAAAATGTTTCTGATGAGAATCCGCATTTTAATTATTATTTCTATTTTATTCCCTACTATTAAATTTATTATATCATTATTACATAATATAAAAATAGCTCACACTTCTTTTATTCAATCATTACGAAATATCATTTAAATTCGTGACAAATTTGTTGCCAGTATCTTAACCAATGCGAAATCACTCTCAGTAGTAATATTAATTTAGTCATGGTCAGCTGCTATTAGTTACAAATGGTGATTCAGAATGTTCCCAATATAACCTCAAACTTATAAAGTTTGTATTGGTTCGAGCGTCTGGTGCAATTCGAAAGAAGGACTACATTTGTAGTTTAATTTTCCCCGTGCGAAACCAATGGTACTTCTTTTATCTGTACCTCCTTGACCGCCCCAATCAGAATCCACAAAGCCAGTTAATACTTCATTAAACTCTTTTCTTTCATCAACTAATTCAAGGTCAGCTTTTAAATATTTTAGGACTCAGATATTGCCACAATGTTGCAATGTTTTTATTCAAATATCTATTCAAGATGCTAATCGAAGTACATAAGTCTGGGCAAGTACCATACGTGTCTGATATAACATGATTTTGTTTTCTGTTCTTTCGACTTTGATTCCGATTAAAACTTGATCTCTTTTAGATCTATCATTATTAATTGTTTTATTAAATAAATTTTAAAATTATTCATTGTTTCAACGTTAGCAGTAGCAATCACAAGGTCATCAACGTATAGTACAACACAGTGTATAAAAAAGGGGATAAATCAAATGTTGTGAATTATAGACCTGTATCAATCTTGAGCTCTTCTCCTTAGTTATTTGAGAAGCTGTTGTCGATAAGCTTAGGTGTCATATTTGGCCTGCGATTTGTGATGAGCAACATGTGTTTGTGAGTAAACGCCGACGTCGTCAAATCTTATTGATTTTAAATCTACGGTTGCAGATAATATCGATCGTGGCTCTCAATTGGACGTTATTTATACTGACTTCTGTAAGGCATTCGATCGGGTTGATCATAGGGTTCTATTAGAGAAATTGAGGCTGTTTGGGGTATCGGGTGCACTTTTGTTGTGGATTGGGAGCTACCTGAGCGGACGCGTACAAATTGTTCAGATAGTGAATTGTAGTTCTAAGTCAATACCGACCCCTTCTGGTGTTCCGTAAGGTTCTCATTTGGGACCGCTATTGTTCATTGCGTGTATTAACGTCTTACCTTCGAAAACTCTTCATCGTCCATTTTGTTGTACGCCGATGATGCCAAAATTTTTAGAGAAATTGCGAGTGTGGATAATGCAATTGATTTGTAAAATGATCTCTTTGCGCTGGAGTGATGGTGTCAGGATAATGTGCTCTTTTTGAATAACCGGAAATGTGTAAAGATTAGCTTCATGATAAAGAAAAAAAACCAAATTGATTTTGAGTATGAACTTGGCGACGATACACTACAGGTTGTTGATGTCGTTCATGACCTGGGTGTTAGGTTTGATAGTGAGCTTTCTTTCAATGCACAAGTCAGAAGGGTATGTTCTAAGGCGTCCTGAATGTGGGGTATGTTAAGGAGGAATTGTAAACGAATGAAAGACGCGACATCATTCGTGTTGTTATATAAGTCCTTAGTTCGCCCAATTATCGAATATAACTCTGTAGTATCGTGCCCATTCACCGATCTCTCAGTGGACGCTCTTGAGTCAGTGCAGCATCGAGTTGTAAGATTCGTGGCGTATTTGATGGGATGTCCCATAAACAGATACGATCTAAGATACTAGATACTAATGTCTATGTTTTGTTTTCTATTAATGAATCAATTTCATTTTGAACTGCCTTTTCCTATTGAACTCTATCATTTCTATATTTGATTTCACTGTATGATTTTGGAATCGAGTTAACAGAGGGTTGTGTAAATAAAAGATGATCTACAGGTAAGCAATCCTCATCGTAAGAAACAATAGGTTCACTTTTAATTTTTGCACTTCTTATTTTTACCTCAATTTTTGTCAACATCGGTTTCATTCATGGATTTACCGACTTCACTATTGTCATTTTTACTGTTTGACTCATCGAGACTATTTGGTTTATCTATTCCAGATTTGACCAATTAATCTGATTTATTATTATCAGATTTATCTACATCTGATTTATTATTACCTGATTTTTCGTTATCAGATTTTAATCGTTTTTCTACTGATCTGAAATCCACAACAAGTTGGTTAGCTCTTAAGATAAAGTTTTAGAAACTACCTGTTTTCCTTGAACAGAGCACAGCGTAAAGCTGTACAAAGAACATCCAATATACCTAGTTTTGTTGTCTAAACCCTTTTGCTTGAAGCTTGCATGAAACATCCTATCCTTGTCCGCTAACCGAATTTCAAATCCTCTAGCTGTACAGACTCGAATGGAGAAGAGATTCTTCTTGAGTTGCAGCACAAACAGCACATCTTCAATCTGACCAGGGTCTTGTTGTCAACAAACTTTTGGATCAGAATAGTACCCACTACTTCAGCTTGGTAAGTGGTATTGTCTCCGAGGGTAATTGTGACATTCTCACATCGATACAACTCATTGAACCCATCACACCGTCAGCGTATGTGTCGCAAAGCTCCGCTGTCCGTTAGCCAGACTTCACCTAGATCTGTCGTTTGAATGTAATCTTGAACAGAATCCTTACCGCTCACTTCGCGATTCTTCTTGTCACAGTTCCTTTCTTCGGCAACCACGAACGCAACCATCACTCTCTCTTTTCTCGTCTCTGTCATCTCTTGATTTGTTTCTGTTTTCTTTTTCGATTTGCAGTTCCGTGCGAGATGACTCGGTTTCCCACACACATAGCGCTTGAACGATATCTGACTGACTCGTATCTTTCTTCCTGGTTGGCCACTTTTCTTCTGCGATTCACTTATTGTGGTTGCCACCAGTGCAGATGTCATCTCTTGTGTAACCCTGTAACTCTCCCTTCGTCTATGATGAGCCGTTCTTCTAGCCTCTTAATGGTTTGGTCAGCTGCCGGAACGCTCTCCCAAGCCGTCACCAAGCAGTGGAACTTCAGGGGTAAGGTCCCTAGGATTTTCCCCATCAACGCCAGGTCCGAGATGTTCTCACCGACATTCTTCAATTAAGCGACAAGGTTCTGAATCTTGGCAAGGTGCTGCACCACTGTGTCGTTCGTTGCCAACTTGTACTCGTGGAAAGGAATAAAGATTGTTTCCTACCACTTTCACCCTTGACATCGAAATCATATAATGGTCATCCCTCCAGTGGTTGTACTCGATTTTTGATTAGTGTCTGTATCAAACTACGCCTTGTTACTGTAGCTTCCATCATCTTCTGGTTCCATGTCAGGAGTCACAAATGATTCCTTCCATCCTTTTTCAGTTAAAGCCTATCTGATGGTACAAAATCGATCGTTACTTTGCCATTTCTTCTGTCATTTTGAAATAATACCAAAGCATACAAGTACTTTTTGGAATCCATTGTTTGGAACCTGCGAAAAAAATTTGAATTACTTATTAGAAAACTAGAAATTAAACTGTCCATAAAAAGACGAACAAAGATTTAAATCATAATTTTGTTAAAAAAACGTATTATTATTATTATTATTGCGTCTAGTGGGGTGTCAGAGGTCAGGTACTCTTATCCCCTCACTTGAATCCTAGGACTCCACGATTGAGTCCACGATCCCCACCCACTTTAGGTAAGTTAGTAGTTTTTCCGGAGTTAGCCCTTCAGCACTTTCTATTTGGATCGTCCCAAATATTTTCCACCTCGCGGCTGCTAAAATCGAGCCCTAGTCCACTTCGTGCACAGCTTTGAAAGGATTTTTAACACTCTAAAAAAGTTGTTCGGTCGATGTGTTTTAAAATAAAACAAAAAACATATACTTAATGTTTAAATGACTTTTCTGTTTTATTTCAGAAGTGTTTTACAGGAAAAGTTTTAAAATAAAACGTTTTGAGAAATTAAAACACTTGGAGGTTATTCGTTTAGATATACATTTTAAGGCTAAGTGTTTCAATATAAAACACTTTTATATACTGATCCAAATAAAAAACGCAACACTTTATATGTAATTCTTATGGGAAGTGTTGCGTTTTTTATTTGGACAAGTGTAGATTAAAATATTTGGATAAATCGTTTGGCGAGTGTTTTAAAATTGTCCACTGAAATGTTTTATTCTTAAACACAGTGAACCATTGTAATTTTTTGCCTGTTCCAATGATTTGAAGCTATTTTAAGCACTATAATACATACACTGAGAAAAAAATCTGTAACATTCTGCCGATTCAACTTCTCATTTTGTTGAGCGGATCGTGAACAGTGAACATTGATGACTCAATTGTAAAAGTCTGTCAAGTTTACTTATTATTTTCAGTTGGATCAAAATATGTCATGAAATCTTGTATTGTAATTGATTTTGTAACGGGTGCTCACTTTGAGCCCATTTCTTAGTTTAAACCCGTTCGTTTCGCGCCAGCCGAGCTTCGTGCGGGCCCGGCGATGCAGGGCTGCGCGCGCACGCCCGCATCCAACTCGCGTAAGTGCCACACCGAGCGGCCATACTGTTTTGTTGACATCGCTGCCGGACACACGTGCTCCGTTTTTCCGCGACAAAATTAAAGTAAGTACGCGTGTGCCGACCCGTGAACTGGTCCAGCCTTGTTGCTCGGGATGCAACAAGCTGGCCAGCAGTAATTTTGTGCCTCGAACGAGCCATTCAAGCCGGAAAAGAGCGGCTGAAGTGGTGACCGTGACCAGCGACGAGATGGCGGCGGCCATCTCAACCGGCCTTTTTGCACACCGGCTCCAAGCCGCCCCAGCTAATTGGTGAGTCCGTTCCTTAGCCTGTCCTAGAAACCTCTTTTGGCTCGTCAAGGATTACCTGAAAAAGAGATGTGTCATGATGGAATAGGGAAGTGCTTCAGAGAGGTGAACAGAGGCTGTCCGCAGGGCTCCGTTCTGGGACCAGAATTGTGGAACTTGTTATTTGATGGTGCTCTGAGACCAATTGACGGAGAAGAGATAACGGCTATTGCATATGCTGATGATTTGGCAAAATTGCTGGAAGCCTCGAGTAGAGCTAGCTGCATTGGAGACATTGGGCCAACGTATCGTGGACAAACTGGTGTACTGGGCGGCATCGAACAAGTTGGAGTTCTCGGCAAAAAAGACCAAGATGGTGTTATTAAAAGGCATGTTGGACGTCTGCCGCCCCCCCCCCCCACACTGAGGTTGGGCGAAAACACAGTGATAATGGTCGGCGACTACAAATATCTTGGCGTGAAACTGGGAACAAGGCTTAACATGACAGCACGTGTATCCAGTGTATGTGAAAAGGCTGTTAACTGTTTTAAAAGACTTGGAAGAATAGCAAAACGAGACTGGGGGCTTGGCTTCAAGACAATGAGAGCAATATACCTGGGATTCTTTATACCAGTGATCTCCTATGCTGTTGATACTTGGATCGACTTGCTGAAGGGCTATCATTGGAGACGTTTGGAATCAGCACATAGGCAGGCTTTGCTGAGAGTAACCAAGGCTTACAGAACAACGCCAAAGATAATTCTCCCTGCTCTTGCAGGGGTGCTACCAATTGACCTCGACATGGAGAGAATTGCCCTGAAAAGTAAACTCAGACGCCTTGGTAGCTGTCAGATTGGAGATCGCCAAATGAATGTCGATGCACAGACACTGTCGGAAGGGGCAGGAATCATATTGGCACACGAACTTGTTGAATGGAAGCGTAGATGGGGAGAGTATGCTGATGAAGATGATGGGAGACACTTGATCACCTTGTGTGTTGAGGATGTTGCTGAGAGATTTCTGCATGCGAAGTGGTTTAGACCGAACCACTTTACTTGTCAATTTTTAACTGGCCATGGAAACTTTCCGGTCTATTTGGAGAGATTTGGACTTGAAGATGACCCTTTGTGTACATGTGGTGAACTGGGAACACCAATGCACCTGTTTTTTGACTGTGGTTTGATCAATCAAATAGAAGAAGAGCAAAGTCCTTGGAGAAATTTGGAGGAGTTGGTACGTGGTATCAAAACCGAAGATGGGTTTAGAGCTTTCTCAACCATAGCTCGGACGAGGATGACATCTTATGAGCAGAGAGAAAGAAATCGGGAGGGACAATAAAATATCTCGATCCTCTAGGGTAGCTGTATAGGTGACAAACTTGGAAGTTTGATGGAACTATTTGGAGAACAGTAGAGATTCCGGATGAGGCCCGGCGGTATATGTGAACCAGGAACGCCGGGGGTGGAAGAAGGGACCCTCACCGGGACACCTAGTCCGTTCCTTAGCTTCCGCTCTGAAAAACCACCATGAAATCCGGTGGCACGTCTCGCATCCCTTCTGGATGTGAGTCGTGACCTCACGATCACGAATCACGACCCTCTCTCACTCTCGCACAGCTCGCCTCTATTTGTTGCATCAGACATTCGTGAAGTCTCAGAAGCTACTAACAGGTAAATTTTACTTTAAAGGCCTGCCAATTTAATAGTTCGTGCGTAATCTTACTAGGTACCAATAGTTCAAATAAACCTAACCTATAAACGTAATCTCATGAACTATTTACAGGTTATCAAATCAAAGGAGCATCTATATAGAGTGTCAGAAGTAAGTTCGATAAATTTAAAGCTCGAGGATGACGGACCCGTGATGAAAATGAAGAAAGGTGCGTTTGAAAATTCTGATGAACTCGTCATCGAAGCCAGGCAGGTTGTTCAGCAGGATCGGAGGCTGCTCAGCAAGTTTAAACAGAAAGAACTGGTGTGTACCCAGCAAGCCAGGCAGATTGTTTAGCAGCATCGAAGTCTGCTCAACAGTTTTTTTCTAACAGTGAATTATAAAAAAAAAGTTTACCCGGGTAACCAGTACAAGATTGTATAGTAAGCAGAAAATAAATAATTATAATAATGAATTTGATTGAAATTTATTGAAAGTAAATAACAACAATAATAAATGTGAGTCAATTAGTGTGAATTTGTCAATTTCTATAATAATACTTGTTTAACACAAAGTTCAACTTCACTTTTGTCCGGCGATAACTTTTTTCGGGAATCGAATTTCTTCTAAAGACGCGTATTCATCCTCCACGAATCTTTTGCCGGTATATTTTTCATTTGTAGAATCGCCCCTTTTTTCAGATTGTTTGAATTGACTTCAATGCATGGCTCGCTGTGACTTTGACATCTTTATTTGTTTTCCAGTACTCATAGATTTCATTAAGCGAGTTGATTTTTTTCAAAAAGTCTCGGTTTGAACAGTTCGATAAAATTACTTTTATTGCTGCTGCAGCATCCGTAAGTTTTTTTTTGCCCTTTTTTTCAGGTGGATCTTTGATCATTTTGATTGCGTGATTTCAACAGTTTACAATCTGTCCAAGAGTGCATTAACGTCCTACAACAAATAAAAGTTAAACGTATGAAAATTGAACACACACATAAATATGTAATTGTACCTATCATCCGGAATAGACATGCATATACTCGCTCTTTTATTCATCTGGTTTCCTTTTTCAATACAGTAGTCAATCCCACTTCTCCAAAATTGTTGAAGATCATATAATGTTTCCAAATTTTTACGGAATCCAATTCCTGAGTATATCGCTTTCCAATATAGATCAATCGATCAACTGCAATTTTAATTTTATTGCTCTTTTCTTTTTCTGAGACTGGATCAACGACGATTACTTTACTAATTGAAACGTCTACGTTTGGATTTTGGGTGGCAGAACGAAAAGATCGCTGGTGCTCCTTATAGTAGGTTCTGGTCCACCTGTCATCGTAAATTTCTGACGAAAATAAATTTTCATTCATTTTTGCCCTTGCAGCCAAAATGTGTCAACACGGTAGTAATAGTGATGAACAAAAAACTGCAAGAGCACGACGATTTCGTCACGATGTTTTTGCCACTTGGACAATTGATGAAAAATGTCGAGCTGTCTTAAACGTAGAGATCCAAATGACGGTGTCGTTGATATTGCTCATTTACAAACCGATAAGCTTCATCTGTTAAGGTGTCCTTGTACTTCTGCAGTATCTCGTCTTCTTTTTTTGTACTAGAGTTCAACATAAACAATTTATAAACTTTGTAGGCCACTTCGGTTTCATGTGATTGAATCCACAAAAAGAAATTTTCTATGAAACTTTCCATGCAGCTATTCTTTGAAATAACTGTTTCAATTCTCCATTGATGCTCTCTAGTCTGTTGTTAGTAACATTATTGAGATTGCTTTGAGTCATGCCGACCATTCAGTTTTTAATGGATCCCAATTTTTTTTGAAGTATGTCTGCACGGATTGCAGGGCTTATTTTTCAAATAATTCGTGATAGCAGTCGTACACTTCTTTTGTTCCGCATAGATCATTTTTTCAATCAATTTTAAAGAGAGTTGACGGTCTTCTTCCGATATTTTGAGTTTTTTTGGAGTTATCTCTCTTCTGAATATCTGCTGCGAGTGAAACTTGCAGATGTACACTACAGTACCAAAAATTTCATGAATCAATGTTCGCTCGAGGAGATCTTTGTCGCACATGAAAGATTTTGTTCTACTGCAAGCTTCTGCGTGATCTTTTTTGAACGAATGCAACATCCATGAAAATTTTGGAGTGTCTTCAGACTCGAGAATCCCTACACCTACAATTTCGCTGCAGCCGTCTTCGACAAGAAAATTGAAGACTCTCAGGTTCGTGTCTAGAAGATTGTATGTACCGTCAAGGAACACAATTTCAGGCCAAGCTGTCATTGCCAGTCGCATGTCTGGAGTTGAAAAATAAAAGCCCTTGAACTTAAGATCTTGGTGCAGCAAAGCTACTTTGCAAAGAGATTTTTTTTATTCACAAATGTGAACAAATATACAAGAAAAAAAATTCTTTTTAAATAGCACTAGTGTACGCGCACAGTTTTTTAAAAGAATTTTTATAGCTTATATTAGTGCAGGAAAATCCCTAATAAATTGAATAAAACTCGAAAGCATGAGTTTTTATAATTAAAAAACCTTTATTTTTTATATAGTGTAGTGCTGCAAGAAAATCATTATTCCGATTGGATAATTTTTGGTGAATGTTGTGCAAATCTTGGAGTCATTTGAAAGACCAAGTTTAAATCCAGATTTAACTTGCAGAAGGACAACTTGCCGAAACCGAATTCGTAAGAATTATGAATTTTAACAACGTACATCGTAAAACTTACGATTTATTCGCAAAATCTACGAAAAATTTGCAGAAAGTACGATATTCATCGTTATAATTACGTTATAAGTTGCAGAAAATTTAATTTTTACGAATTCGGTTTCTCAGTGATCTACAAAAATCACACAGAAATGAAAAAGTTTAAATTTAAACAAATTTCAGATTTTAAAATAAAATGATAATTTTTATTTGATTTTACCACACATCATCACATACTTTTTATTTATCAATCCTTTTGAAGAACTGATACGAGAATTCGGGCCAAATTTACACTCGTCTAATCTCTTTACTAATCTCCAATATATCAATTGGGGATTCAGATTGTCTTTCTTTTGAAAGTGTTTATCGGTCAACTTATCGGTACTACGTTTTACATAAACCTTGTTTTGATTTAAACAATCCTCAACGTATTTTTCCACTGCGTCAAAATCAGAAAATTTCATTCCAACACAAAACTCCATCTCCAAAAAAATATTTTCATAACTTTGTTGCACTTTACTTAGTACGCCAAATCGTATCACATTCGTCCCTTGATATCATGTGAACAGATTTAAAAAAAAACAACGCACTTAATCGCCACAATACCATTTGAGCGATACCAATTTAACTTAAACGTTGCCGAACTGTTGAACACGAAGTACCAATTGATAAATAATTACTAGGCGACAATATTCAAGCCGACAAGCCTCCACAAGGAGGCACTGTGGAGGCGACAAGCCTCCACAATTGAGGAATCGGCAAATTCTCGGGCACAATAGTACGCGTGTGATTGTGTTTGGAAGTCGTTCGCGTGCGGGCAAATTTTTTGGTTGTGTGGAAGGAAAGAGATACGTTCATAGGAGAGTGAGTTACACTACCAAACAAAATTACAATAAAAGTTATTTTATTTTTTATTCATCTTTGTAGAAAATCCACCGGACAAATTAAAAATTAAGAATTAAAATTGTCGACAATTTAGTGTTTTGCGAAATGAAATCCCGCAGGCTCGCAACCCGCAAGAAAAAAGTTACTGGAGCCCGCAACCCGCGAACCCGCAGCCCGCATTGGATGCGAATAGCATCAGCCTTTAAAATATTCAAAAAGTGACTACAAAAACGTTTCATATAAAACATTATTATTTGCAGTGAAATTGATGAAACTTTCGAAAAAAAGGTAAACATTTTTTATATATTTTTATCAAACAATATAAATCGGAATTTATTATTGCTTCATGAATTATGTACGAAATGTGCAACTGAACAAATCAGTAAATGGTAAATATAAAAAAGCAATTGTTTTTCGGCGATTATGTATGTTGTTGTGCGGAAACAACAGAGACTTTAACAAATATACTGTTGCTATATACCTGGGAATAACTGAAATCATCAGTTAAGCCAACTGAAATTTACTTTTGTTGCTGGTATTCAACTTTTATCGATTGTTGAAGCAACAGATTCGATTTTTCTCAATGTAAAAATTAAACAATACACAAAGTACGAAGAAAAAAATTACAATTGTTTTTCAGTTCTACTACAATGGGTATCAGTAGGTACCGGATGAATCTAAGGTGCCATACAATACTTTTATTCTAAAAATCTCAATCAGTCAAAAATAATGAGAAATAGGATCAAAAGTCCAGTAGATCGCCCACATCGGATAATTGTGAAATTTATCACGTATTTTTCGATGATTGTGTATCATCAACGTTACCAATTTGAGTTTGGATTTCTCTGATGAGACTTGTCAATCATCATGATCCAAGTGATGTTTTTTTTTTTTTTTTTTCATAACGGCTATAGTGAGGGATTTTGGCTTAGGAGATATTCTATACAGGCAAAAGCAAAATAGGGGTGATGGGATATACTTAGCAAGCAACACCAGGGGAAAATCGGCGGGGGTGGTTTTGAAGGTCCAGGGGTTGTTGCGGGGTGAGAGACATTCGTTGATCCTCCCTTGATGTGATACCTTATCCCGAGGGATCTTCGATCGATCCATCACTCTTGCATGCATGTCGCGAGGATGCAAGAGTGTGTCGCGCAAGTCTTGCGAGCTTTCGACACATATCGGGTGCTTTATCAGTCAGAACATTATATACTCACCGAGAATACTTTAGTCTAAAGTGTTCATATAATTTTCATATAATTTTTTGCAACATTCCAAACGCATCTATTAATTCATTCATCTGATAACTTTTTTGTTATATATTTTTTTCTTGCAAAACCAGTACCGAATTCAGCTAAAACCATACTCTCCGAAGCAGTGACAAAAAATTGCACTTTGCATCGCGACAGTCTCTGAAAAAGTGCAATAAAATCAATTGCTTTGAAAATGTACAAACTGCGCGCCGGTTGGAGAGCACTCTCAACTTGACGGTTACACGGGAAATATTATCCTGGCGAATGACGAAAAATAAAAAATCACGTGGATATAGCAATGAAAATGGCAATGGTGTAAAAAAAAAGAGTACAGTATCGAATAGAGACCATGAAATTGAATATGTATTACTTCGTCATATGGTAACTAAGTGTATTTCGCGTCCGACAAAAATGGGCGTCGGTGTGTCTGTAGTGGTGCTTTTAAAAGCTCACAAAAGCTCATGAAGTATATACATGTCCGTTCCGGGAGCCTCTTTCCACGACCCCCAAAGCAATATATCGATGTTTAGCAACCAATAAACGGATCCCTCAAAGAGGGCTTTTACGGAAAAAGCGGTGCTTTGCAGCCTGTATACGTTTCGCGTGTGTATCAGCAGCACTGTATATAGTCATATAGCACACAATATATAAACATATACAGGTTGGGCATACATCAACGGTGCCAACCGAACCACGGCGCTTTTATGGCGCAAAGTAAACGCATTTATAGAGCCGTTTCTCGCTCACTTCGCGATCTACGGCACGGGCATACGAACGCCCGTTTAACGCCACTTTTATGATAATTTTATCAATAGCCTAGCAGTTCGTCGTTACACGTTAACGTTCCTCTTTTGTCCTGTCCTCATCCGCTCGCCGTAATAATGTTCGTCCTCACCTTTGATGTAACGGTGTACTCTTGTGTCGAAAGCGTTATTGCTGCGCGTTGCCTTCCTGAAATTACCTTTTTATATGCCTTTGGATTTCATCTTTTTAATCGGAACAGCTTTTGAGCGCGACTCCCCAAGTTGGCAAAAAATTTAATGCACTGCACAATTTTCTTCAGTGTGTTTCTCAAAATTACGAATCTCAAGCATTCATCATGAATACATATGAACTTTTAGTTTTCAGAAGAAATATAAACTTAACAGTGAATAAAAAATGATAAATGTAAATAAAATATTATTCTATAGATATATATTGTTAAATATTTCATTCTCAAAATGGTGTGCTAAATTGTTTTTCTATTAAAAAGAAGTTATTTCACGGAGACAATAAAAAAATAAGCACACAACATTTTTTAACTATATATTTAACCGCAATAACTCTTAGATCCTTGGTATCGTAAAAGATTAATACGCGCGTTACTACGTCAATCGCAGAAGCTTGCTCACATTTTTCGGTACTCGAGGTTGGTGAAAAGTTATGGGTCCTAAAGTGCGACAGTTTCTTTTTTTCTCGCATTAGCTTCAGACGCTGCGGCGTGTTCCTTGAGGAGACCCTTCCGCAACGTTCCATAAAATTATTTTCGATCTCTCTTGTGATCGTTAAAAGATAAAAGCGTCGTTCAGCATATTTTATTTCAATAGTTCTGCCCATCTTTATGTGGTGACAATCAGCTTTCAGTTTATCTGATGGTTCGTACTGAGCCTAATATAAAAAACTTGAAAAGGAGGGAGAAAAAAAGAAATGGTCAAAGTTTTACAAATATTTATTAAATATAAATATGTTTATACATTTTTTCAATATTCAAATATGTGCATGGTCTTAAAAACAATTGTAGATTTTTTTCTAAGACAACAAAATGTCGTGAAGGGTTAAGAAATAATTGAATCCAGCGTTTGAGAGAGTGTATTTGAGAGATGAAATTATGAAAGTTTGGAAGAATTTACAAAACGACATCAAAAAGATATAGCAGGCAGTTAAATGTTGGGAGCGCGTCAGTCCCAAGGTATGCAATAAAGCAAAAGATCGTAAGATGAGCTCACGTGTGTGCATTACGTGTGGAGTGTTCTAACGATTTGCAGGTTGCACTTCTACGAGGGAATTCAGAAAAGTGGAGACCAACATTCCATTGGCCGGCAAAGTTTGAGGGCTGAACCAATCGGCGGGCGCTGTGATAACGGCGCCATTCGCGTTGTTCCGCCTCCTCAAGACGCGCCGTTATGAGCCCGTGTATATTTGTCCATGTATGGATACCCCACGCGTGGCAGCACGTTCCCGGGGATGTCCGCGTAACCTCCCCGACTGGATCCACCATCGTGACCCTCGATATCGCAATCCCTGTTAAAGCGGTCACTTCGACGTTTGCTCGTTTTCTGCAGTTTATCTCTTTTCGACATATTCTTACAATGGTCATTCCGGGGGCACTCTTATTGCTTTTTTATACAGAGCAGTTTTTCGACTACTTTATTCAATTATAGACGATCATCGAATCTCCCAGGGTGGAAAGATGAATGGGGTAAACGCAGGGTGGAGTATTGAATAAGGTTGGTCTTTGCTGACCAACCAATTCAAATTTTTTTACTTTCCCTTTCTATTATTATATTATGATTTTTTTTTTCAAGAAAACATATGAGAAGAATCTAGAGAAAAAATGAAACGAGAGCGTAACTGGGGAGTTAATTTAAATGTTAAGTTGCCCAGGCCATCTTGACGTGTTTTTAAGAGTGCGCGAGGGTTCATTAAAATTAATAAGGTCGAGTGATACTAAGAGGAAACATGGGTGGACTGAATTATGTTACCCAAGATTCATTTTTCTCGCGATTTCGGTTTCAAGAAAATGGTAACTCAACACTTTTTTCAGACTCTATGTAAATACGTGACGTGCTCTGTTTCATATTTCTTTTTTTTCCTTTCTTACACATTTTTCATCTCTTAATCCGTGATAAATTTAAGGGGATACAAAAGATGGATAAATAATCTTAATTATTCTGATAAATCATTTTATTAAAACTCTGGACGACTATCCTAATACAAATACAGATATTATTTTGATAACAATTTTCTATGTCAATGGTGCATGATATGAAAACAAAGTTTTCCGTAACAGGAAGACAATAAAATTAAATAATCAAAAAAATACACGACTCAATAAAAAAACAAAGCTTTACCAGTAAATTCTAGACTAAAACAAGTGTTTGACAATAAAACTTTTTATTAGAAAATATACAACAGGGGGTAAAAGAAAGTTAGCATGGCACAATGTTATTTTCTTTCCTTATTGTGGACTAACATAGTGTGTACGATGGTATCAGCTTCGGAACGTGTATTATATCGCGTTGCATTGAACGAGCCATTGCGAACTGAGAAATGGTACTTAGCACTACCCTACGGCGAGCACGTGACGTGACAAGGCGAGAGGAGAGTAGGTGGTACGAAGTTGCAGCGTGTACTGTATAAGTGGCATAATGGAGCAGCGGTTGGTTGACAAGATAAAGGGCGTTGATAAGGGCTCTTCCAGAACGAAGGCGGGTGCGTGACCGTGCTATCGTCGTCACGTGACGCGTGTAATAACCGTGGCGAGGCCCTCGCACGCACCCTCTACAAAACGCTGGACTTTCCTTCGACCGCCAACTGGCAGGTGCCTCCTCCGCGACCTATAAAAGAATTAATGTCATATCATTATCTGATTCGTGCCTGAGAAATTTGTCTTTATTGCATTTTGAACAGCTCTTAAAGTTGTCTTATCAAGATTCATATACATGAATTTTCAGTTTTTTTGTAATAATTAAGCTTGTAAAAAAGGGGAATTTGAATAGTGGGAAATGGGAAAAGTGTTCGAGGGTAGTAATTTCAACGAAATACCAGCTTTTGATGACAAGGGTGACAAGCGGAGAAGGTTAATGGAAAATGACTGGTTTCAGATTAGACAAATTAAAAAATGACACCCACTTTTATTTTTTGTTGGTTAACAAAAAATAAAATGATACGTCAGAGAGATGGTTTACACGGAGGAAAAGTTTGGTTGCAATTGATATACATTCCATTAAAGGACTGTGTGGGGAACGCACCATCAGTGATATATGTGTGGTTGGCATATTCCAAATTTCAGGTGGCAACCTTTTGGCTGTATGACAGACATGATTATCACGAGAAGTGGATGCGTTTTACCGCTCGGTGTCCGGATTTGAGGTATAATTAGCAAAGGATTACATAATCAATTAGCCGATTAATGCCCCGATGCGTAACGTCCGACCGTCTGTCTGTCCATTCATCCGTCTAGCTGTCTGTTTTCATGTCAAAATTACAATCGCAATCGTCATCGTTATATTGACATAGAGATAGCTTTATACGATTCGCAGTGTGTATATGTACATTAGCGGGTCTGCGTTACGAAACTCATCAGCGGGGGTCATTTCGTATGCAGTCGTGTAGGCCAGCATCGCAGTCTGTGCCACACGCCAAACGGAACAGCGTCGCTTCCTGATTCGCCAGTTTCTATTTATCTATTGTCACAGTAATTGATCATGAACGTCCGCTAATAATTAGAAGCTCATCCGTGTTCAAGAGCCAAGCACCGGTTTCAAAACCGTTTTGCAAATCGCACACGTTTCGTGATACGTGACAGTTGTACGCTTGTATAAATAAACACACAGTTCACAATTTCTTCCTCGCAATTTGGATATTCCATACGAATAACAATGGTTGATATTTTTCAGATATGCGTGAATAATAATTTTTTAAACAACGCCATCTGCAGAGTCCCAACCAAGAAGTCAATCTGATTAAGATTTGTAAACTTTTGCCACTAGTTTTTTGCCGATTCGTTTTTTGCCTAGTCGTTTGCCACTTTTTTCCCGATTATTAACTTTTTTTCCTCGATTTGATTAAAAAAACGAATATAATTAATACCGATTCAAATATTTTCAGATGATTTAAAAATTGAATAAAGTGGATTTGTTTTTTTCGGAACATCTCTATAGATCGAACCTAAAAGACTGTTTATTGCCAATGGAAAAAATGTAGAGGTGGAAAAAAAATTGAAGAACGTAAGTATAAAAATTAGACAAACCAGATCAGAATTTGAATTTCAAATTGTAACGATGAAATACACAGCGGTTTATTTGTTTTGGGATGAGAAAGTCAAAACGAATGGTGTAAGGTCAAAGCAAAAGCGTTAGTTTCAATTTGATCGCGCGATCAAACACTAAGTGCCTTTTAATCGTTCGCCTCCGGCGTTATTAGCATCCGATTGACCTCGCGAGAGCCATAAATCCCGCCTGGAGCGGGATCGAGTCCGCGTGGCTCTCCGTCTGGTTGCATGGATGGACCCCTCCTCTATTTACGTAGCCCACCATTCCGAAGCAATTAGAAGCTGGAGCGAACTCACACTGTATCGGCTTCTGCGCGCATTTATCAGCGTGCGAATAACAGCGTTGGATCTTGCAAGACAAGTGCAATTGAATTATGCTGATTTTTAAGCTGATTTTATGCCACATTATTTCGCTGTGCGAACTCGATTTTCACAAAATATAATGCAATAATCACTCTTTGTATCATATTTAAAATACATCAACATTTCAAAATGTAAATTTCGGAAAAGTCGGAATAAACAAAAATTTACATATATAATTTCATAAAATAACAAAAAACTAACAATCAACATAATAAAAAATTTCCTTAAAATTTTGAGATTTCATAAACATTCAAATTTGAAAAAAGGACAATTTTGTCAATTTGTTGTAGATCTAGTCTCAATGTTATTCGATCAATCGATATGGCAACATTAAATGTCTAAAAATTATCAGAATTTCTTTCAATATTACGAACTATAAAATTTGTCACTTGGGTCTCGAGTGGTTATTTATATTTTAGGGTATTTAATTTACTGTCATTAAGATCTTTCATTGCGCGTTTTGTCACCCTGATTCTGGTCTCGGTTCACGGACGGCATTGTGCAAAAAGAGGGGTCTGTACACAGCACCCCAGGAAGCCAATACAAATGATTTTTCAACGTCAGCATTACGCTCAAAATGACTTACTAAATATAAAACTCAATCGTACTTGCGTTGCTTTCTCCGTCCGTTAGTTTTCCTTGTGATAAATTGCTGACAAACATAGTGGAAGATATAACTATTCTAATAAATCATATTTTTTTCGGATATAATTATATTCGACATATACGAAGGGAATGAGACGGCATTCAAAAATACACATTCAAACAAATTAAAAAAAAAAAAAAACAAGAATTCCAGAAATACCGAAAATGAAAAAGAATTGCATATGTATAATTTTTTTATAATCATAATTTAAAAAAATATATGTCGAGAAAATCGTGATAAAATTAAACGTGATAAAGCTTAACAAATCGGTGACACAACGGGAAGAGATTTATATCTTGGCGCCTGTAATTTGACATGTATGAATTCGGGGACAATAGCGCCGAGTTGTGTCGAATTATTTATACGAACGACATTACATCGAAGATGTGAGGCGTAATGATAGCCCAAGGGATGTGAACTCGGGAGCTGGGGATGGCATTCCAGGAAACACTCGTTAGCACCGGCTAACCTCGCCGAATGGCGAGGATACTCTGTATCCAGTTAAAATGCTTCTTGTGCGCTGCCCCTTGTACGTCCATTCGCTGACCCTTGCGAGCCTTCCACGCGCGCTAATTGTATATCTCTCCACGTTAATTGACTCGTCGCTTGACACCAGACCGTCATGATATTTACGGTTACCTTTGCCCAATACCTCATCGGAAAGTCGCTTTTACCCAACTCTAGAGCTCTTTGCAACACTAGTATTTGATCTTACTTAGAGACATCAAAATTCATTAATCTCAGTCAAAGAGCATTTTCGAATTGCAAATTTTTGTTTCAAAAAACTGCATACATATTTTTTTATCATCTCTCTACATTTAATTAAATGAGAAAAAAAATGAAAAATCTGTTTGTCGCATTTGTTTAAATTATATTCTAATCGTAAATTAATTTTGTTTCATAATAAAGAAAGCAGTGCAGCCAACGTTAGGGGACAGTTTACAAGGCTTTAAAGAAGACATCAATCGTTCAAATTAATTGTTATGCGCATCTGTAATGACAGACTGTATTTAATTTTCCATTATTTAATATTCCATTATTATTATTATAATCGCTGTTATTACTTATTAAGTGTTCATTTTTTATGAGCCTTATCGTTGTAACTAGCTTTATTATGCCACTGAATGTCGCCGAACCCTTTGCAAAACTTGCCAAAGCTTTTGCGTGTCGGCAGACGATTGCCGTCACATAGTGACTATTATATCGAACCGAGCAGGGATCGTGATAACGACGCGGAACATAAGTAGAAAATTCTGTACGTGCTACGTAACCCAGCACTAAGGTAAACCTAAAACTCGCCCAAATTCAGTTGAAATTTAGTTAAAATACTAAATAAAAATTCAAAGATTTTAACATTTCTCAAATTTTATGAACAAATTAAAAATGGAGCACTCTAAAAATGTTTACATATCCTTTTCGGTTTATCTGATAATTATTAAGGAATAATTTTGTTTATAATTTTTGCATATTATACATTTTTAAAATGATTTTTATTACTCGCTTCTATTTATTCATTTTCAAATTTTTTTCCAACGAATAAATTATTTTATAACTTTTTTGTGAAATGAAAAAAAATATAGAATTTGCGATGTCATAAAATGTATAACGAACGTTTAGTGCTGTTCTGTCGGCAACGTTAATGTTCTTAACTATGGTTGTACGTAATACGTTAGATAAGAAACCCCTGTGTTGAGAGGTGGTGTTTGAGGCCGACCTCCCTCGCCGTTGGCCATTTTGCGTTTTGTCTTCCGGGCATCGAGCTGTGTGCTGGCCTTTTATTCCTCTAGAATTCCCCTCCTTCACTTCTTCACTCTAAATGATTAATAGCCGCCCTCTATTAGTAATGCGACTATGTGTGTTTTCATGTATAATACGCTGAGAGTAACATAATTGTTAAACAATTCTAAAAGGAAGTAATTAAGAAAAACAGACAATTATCTTTCATGTAAAAATTAATCAATAATTTATATTTTTGATATTAATTAAAATCTAAACAATTTTTTTATATTTAAAACATTTTCATTTTTTATTCTTATACTTTTTATTTATAACATTTTTCAAAAAATTTTTTTTTAATATTTTTTCTTGCTCATGCGTGAACGCAGACGCATGCGCAAAAATGATATCATTTGCCCGCGACTTTAAGCACTCGTTTTGCAATGCAAATGAACAAGGCCCGCCCACTCTGGACCTCGAAGGGATGTTTGGACCATCGTTGCTGAGTCACGGATGGTTCGCAATACAACCCCAATTGTCGAGGCACGCACACATAATATTTATGCATGTGTGGTTAAATACACACGCGCACTTTTGCAGTGCCAACTGCGGCGTTTGATTGGAATTGTACCCGATGCGGTTACGCGTTTCACTCGTGGTCACGTTGCACTTCGTGTCATAAGCGGCTTCCATCATCAATATTGCTCTCGGCTTTATTCCAATCCGATGAATTTTTCGCAAATATTTCAGACCAACTACCGTTATAACTTTTTCGAATAATTTAAATTTCGAAAATTAAACTCATCAGAAAAATTCAAAGAAAGTTAATAAAGTCTTCTATAGATTTCAATTCAATCGATTTTTTTTCTAGTTGGAAGAAACAATGGCTTGAATGTATTTTTGTCTTTGCGATAAAATAGAATGATCGTCAGCATCAATCTTTTGATTCCTGTATGAAAAAAAGTCGGAAACTAATATTTTGATTCCATTTGAAAACATGCGGTTTTCAAATCAAGTTGTAACTTGTCTCTCTGAGTTTAAACCCACTTTACATACTGTAACCAAATATTTTCCTGTCCGGAAACAAAAATTTGATATGCGAACGAGTACAACTGTTGCACGCCAGACTTGGTCCGAATTGAAACAAGTGGTGTGCGTAAGCCCGAAAACACAGATCGATCCCTCGTTAGCAATACCACTGCAATCATATTCGAGCAAATAATTCGTTAGCTGTTCCTTGCGCGACTCGTTCGTTAGTATAATTAAAATAAATTCAAATGACTTCCTTGTCTCTTGCTTTTGTTCCTTATTCTTTGCTCCGTCGTCGCTCGTTCGTCTCGTCGCTAGACCTGCGGAACAGTTTCTTTAATCCGCTGATTAGTGCAAAAATCTGCTTACAAATTAAATAAACGCCCGGTAAAACACCGAAACGTAGACTCTCCGGGCTTCTTGTAGTTTCGTCGAACTGGTGAGGGCCCCACAGAAAATACGCGACACTGGAACGGGAAAGTGAGGTAGAAAAAAATTACAGTCGCCCGGAAAAGGAGGGCGCTTTAATATCTTAAGTAAACCTTGACGAAAAAAAAGTGGTAAGAAAGTAAAGTCGCACGGCGAATAAAAGAAAGAAGCTGCTGGAAAAGAAACACAAACAGCGAATTAAAATAAAAGAACGTAGTACGAACGCGGCGACAAACGAGAATTTCGAACGGTTCGTCGATATTTGGCTTGTTTTTTTAGTCGGCATACAGCGTAGCGATTCTTAAGGGAAATATCGTAATTATGCATGGTAAACTGTTTGGATTATTTGGGTACATTATTACGAAAGGAAACATTTATTTGCTTTAATTTTTTTTTGCATTTTAGTTAAATTTTAAAATATAATGAAAATCAACATATATTTCCGATCCAGAATTTAATTAAATAACATTTCTATATATTGCAAGAATATTTATAAACTCTATTGAAAATATTTCATCACGAGTTATTATTGAAAGAACTATGCCAATGCAAATCAACCAATTTAGTCTGAGCAGAAGCGTTTTAATTGCATACAATTAAGTCGAATGAGTTTTGATAAAATTCAACAATTCGATCAAAAGATTTGGTTGAATCCGTGGTTGAATCGATTTGTAATAAGCTTAATCATATGTTCAGGTGTGTCAAACGTATATTGAGATTCAATTATCATAATAGTAAACAAATTGAAGAGATAACAGAAATTTTACTGTCACATTAATGAAACGAACACTCACAAAAGTGATCTTTTTCACAGCAAAGTGTGATATTTTATATAAAAACGTTTGCTCTCACTTTTAAAACATTTTTGCAAAAACAAACATATTTTGAAAACACGAAAAAAACATAATGTTTCAAAATGAAAAACCACTTATTTCAGAATTTGCAGTTTTTGTTTGACACAAGTTTGTTGCAAATCACCATAAAAATTGTTTTGGGAAATATATTAAATGGTTTTTGCATTGTCACAGTGCAACAAGTTTCGATTTGGTTTCAATATATTTTTGAGAGTGAACAAATAAATCAGTAGATAAAACGTAAAAATTGTATAACTATTTATATAAATTTAATTATAAGAAAAAATTTGTTCCGCAGATTCAAATGAGTCAGATAATCCGATCAATTATCATCGATAATGCGGTAAAATCGCGTTGAGTCAATAAACAATCGGAGCAGGAAATACAAATTCTTGAAAGATGCTCGGATGATTATTAGCGGTGGCTGGTAAAGCGTTGCGGCAGTGCGAGTTAAAGAATGCTGGTCTTCTTAATGAGAGTACAGAGTAAAGCTTTCTTTGCTTGGCTCGAATCGGATTGCTTTCTGGCTCGTGGTTCGGTGTATACTTTTTTCCGAGAGGGCGGTCGCACTGAAATGCTTCTTGTGTAAGTAAAAATCTAAAGTGACTACCGAGATCTAAGTTTTAATTAGTTTATCTTGGCCGCGTGGCTATTGAATATTTATAAGCCACTGGTAGGGAGTGAACGAGAGAGACAGATTGATGCAGACCGAGACGGATGAATGCTGAGACTCGGTCCCTTCCGTGCGGGACGCGAATTCCGGTCGAAACTGAGCTTATTGAACGCTACAAAAGTCAGCGAGAGCAAGGCGTCATCGTTGTGACAGCCCTCGAAAGCTGACGCGCAATATTGCCCTGTCCAATAGCGCGTTTTCTTATTACCATCTTGCTTTTCTCATTCAATTAGCTTGATGGAAAGGGATATACATGCTCGCGAGAGCCCGATGTGTCATCGACTAAATGGAAATCTACAAGCAACAGAGAATGCTCGGAAAACGCTATCTAGAATTCTCATTAATTTTCACGAGTACAAATTAAAAAAAGAAGGAGTTCGGGGTCAATTTGCGGTCGACGGTCTTTTTTAACGACGGCTTTGGTTATTTTTGTGGCGACCAGCATGGGGTGTTAAATAAGAACTACTTTGGTAGATTGGAGCAGGAAGTCATGCGGAAGTTCACGTGGGACGTCGAGGGTTCAATCGAGAAAGTAAATGTGGGGAAGAATGATGGACCAATACTTTTGATTAGCTGGACAAGAAATTAAATAATTTGGTATCATGATATAATAATTGATATTATATCCCTCACGATCGAAAATATATTCGCTAAAATATATTTTATTTTATAAAAAAATATATAAGAAATATACTCCATATTGCCGCAATATATTTTATATAGAAAAAATATATTTTTTTTATATTTTCAAAATATATTTTTTTCCGTGATACATATGTATCATCTTAGATATTTCCCACCCCTCCGTAATCCCGAGTTCATATATTCTGATCACTTTTTTATTTTCGATCTATATTTTTTAGACTTTTTTTTTATACAAAAACAATTTTTATAGATTATGAGAAATGATATCAAATTACATAAGTTGCTTAATACCAGTATATGCTGTGAGAGCAACGAAAAACAAGAAATTATAACGTCGTTTTTGGTTAAGTGATGTGGTTCTGTGCAGTAGGACATCGAAGTTCCGTTGCGGGCACAGAAGACACAGTCTTTTGACAAATTTATGTGGCCTATGGACCTCTCTCTTTTTCTCTCTCGTATAACTCTCTGATTGTGAGTAGCTGCGGAAGGATATCACGAAACAAAAACAGATAAAGCGACCGAGGAGGCCGTAAAAAGAGTACGCGAGTAGTTTTTGTGAGAAAAGCTCGGTCTTGCGAGGGTTGAATAGAGGTGACTCGCGTTTGAGAAATCTATAAGATCATAAATCTGAAGCCAAGAGCTCACGCTATGGAAGGATTTGCAGCTGAAAATATTATCGTAAGCTTGCTCGCGCTACGACGAATTGTTTTCATAACTTTTGTTTATATAGATTGCCGTATTCTCTCAGTTTCGAAAAGTTTCAGTGTGTTATTTTTGTGGGTGGAGCGTAGATTATTTCTCCTCTCGGATTGTATGGTTTTATTTATCTTGCGTTTCATATTTTTTTTTCTATTAAAAAAGATTATAAACGAATTGGGTTTGATTTTAATGAGATATAGTATTTTGGCGAGCATGTAATCAAGGCGAATTCACAGCGGTTTTGCTTTGAATAAAGCAGTACCGAATCTTCCCCCTCGAAACAAAAGTTTCTTTGTACCTTCACGCGCACTCAATTTTTCCATTTATCCGCAGGAATAAACCAATAAACCTTTGATTGGCTCAAGCTCTGGGCACGCAAGTACGCGATTATCAATTTTCTACCAATTTGGTTGCACTTGTACTTCGGCTTCGAGTTTTTTGTTCGACTAATCACCCCTCAGTCTCCGTAACTATCCCTTTGCACGTACCGAGAACCGTCACCCCATTTGGCTCGTCATTTCCGAATTTGCATATTACCCTGGTATATAGTTCCACCTCATATACGCGCGAGTCTTATTTCGCCTCTTGTATATTTGTCATGTCGTGGCTGATCGTTACAAAACTATTCATCAAATCCGCATAATTGAATTTTCATTTGGACGTTGCACAAAAAAAAAAAAAAACATAAAAAAACATTGAAAAACGAGAAAGACAAAAACCTGAGTTTTCGAGAACTATACTAGTTGAGTTTTCTCTCGAAATAAAAGTTGCATTAATGAAAACGTTTATCAAAATAACTTCGTCATCAGCAGAGAGAGGTTTTATTTTTTTCAAAATCCGGTGCTGCGAAGCGCAAGAATTACTCGAAGCCACGCAAATGCACGCACAGAACAACAGTGGGATCAAACGAATGAACGCTTATGGGATCAGCGATCTGAAAACGTTGTGTTGTTTCAGGTGAGCCGGCTCTCACGGGCTACCCTGTTTTCCACTGCATATGTATGCTACGTGCAAATGCAACCGACCAACGATGCGATAAGAATTTTGAAATTATTTCTACGTTGTCCCGCAAATATGACGCTTTTCATCAGCCCATACGTTATACGTCGAATTCGTCGACGTATATCATTTCGCGGAGGGCGCACGGTAAAAATCTCCCACTCGCAAAACATGTTGTACAGCATTTTAATGGAATCGACTGTGCGCCGCTCAAATTACGTAAATGCACCGCCAAATGAATCACTTTGACGACATTCTCGAGTGAAAACTTTTTTTCTCTCTCGCGTTTCAATAAAAAGTAATTTTGCAATCCAGCAAGATGGGAGTTAATTCCATTAAATGCGAAGGAAAAAAAAGAAAGTGATCGCTTCGTATTCGAATCAAAGCGACGAAAGAATTTTGAAAACTTGATTTAATGCAAAAAAAAGCTGAAAAAAGTGAAAAATGTTTGTAATTAAAGTGAATTTAAACTTGCTATTACCCTTTGGAGAGACTTGAAAATCATAACGAAATTGATCATTTTAACGAGCGTGCACCCTACACTTTTATTGGTGGAAATGAATTTTTTATTCGCGCGCAAATTGCCCCATAAAAAAGATCGCGCAATAAAAGAGCATAATCCCGCGGGAGAATTAAAAGTACCGATGTTTAGTCATGAAAATTGAGTCGTCTAAATTTTAATGACTCGCCTCGTTTAACGCTGTCATTCCACCTTATATATCCGGTTGTTTGGAAGATAAGTGAAGTCGCAAAGAAAAGAAATGACTCTCTGCTCATGCCTTTTCTGATCCTGATCAAAATTCTGCCGAGCTGTTGGCCGTAAACTGTGTATCACTGTTTCTCGTAATATTAAACGAATGACGAATGAGCCTCCGTACTAGTAATGGCGTAACCATTATTAACAGCTCAAATGTAAATATAAAAGTCGCCATAATTTTCGTTGACTTATGTTTTGGAAAAATAAACATACTTGAAATCAACATTTTTCTATTCCATCTAAATTTTTAGAAACAGGGACAGTTGGATGGTCCCCAAATACGAAACGTTTTAATTTGAAAAATTTTTCGATTCAGTCAGACCTCTGTACAAAATTTGTTTCACAATATTTAATACTTAAAACAAGTGTTATTCGATAGTTTTGAACCTCCTGAACATGTCTCCTTCTGAATCAATGATAAAAAAACTAAGTTAACGAGGAAAAAGTCTGAGTTTCGAGCGATTAAAGTTAAAAGTTAAATTTTCAACTTAATCAGCCCTCTGCAAAAATTTTTTTTTGACTTGAAACATGTTTTATTCGATAGTTTGGAACCTCCTGAACACGAATCAGTGATAACAATTTGAGTCACAATGAACATTAAAAAAACGTTTTTCAAATTGAATCGTTTCGTTTTTGAGGACCATGGCAGTTGCGGTAACTGTAACATTCGAATACATTTTGAATTGAAATTAATTAAAGATAAAAATAACTAAACGATTGAGAAATTAAATTTTTTCTGATTAATTGTTTTGTTTTACAAAGAAAATTTATTACACTAGGCTTCAAGCGCGCGCTTCGCGCGCGCTTGAACATGGTAACCCAATGAGGGCCCGACGTGGTCCTCGTAAATAAGGTCCACGTTAGATGTAAGGCTCGTTTTTAGTATGGCCCCGACGTGGTTTCAGTGTTTGGACTTAGAACAATTTTTTGACTTTGACAAAAAATGTGCTTAATATAAAACTTCAGACCAGGCGTTCATGAAATTACCATGCCACAACCACATCAGGAAATCGTATTAGGCCCACACCAGGCCCTGGTCGGGTGATATGGTTTACCAGACGAGGGCCAC
>JAPYZS010001639.1:0-14035 GCA_030522925.1 Trissolcus japonicus | reverse complement strand
TGCTTTTTTCTTTTTTTTTTTTTTTTTTTTTTTTTTTTTTTTTTTTTTTTTTTTTTTTTTCTTGTAAAAGTCCAATAGAGTGTACATAAAATGAAATCTCAGCGTCGGACGTTAAATGCGATATCGCATGAAAAAGCATCATTTTCGCGAGCTCTTCACGCGAGGGCTCTAGCTCCTTTTTTTAACTTGAATTACGAAAGCAATCTTTGTGTAAGCGCCGAGTTCAAATTAACTCTTTTTTTGCCGTTTCTAACGCCATTCCTGAGCCATGCGTGGTTACAAAATGACGTTTTAAGTATTGCATTTTTTGTCTCCCTTTTGCTCACACGCATCACCACGAGTCACGAATAATTCAAACAGCGATCATTCAGCAGTCACAAAAATGTTACCGAACAGTTCGGATTCATGCAATTTTCAATTTCACATACAAAATATACTCGTGTAAAAATGAAGACATATATTTCACTTTGAAATGAACATACATTTGACTGTCATGGATTTTTCAATGTCGTTGCAGAAAATAAAATACTTTATAGGGGCACTTGGGATATTTGTGACACTACTCAAATTGAATTTACACGTTCATCCGAAACAATTTCTTCTTAGTATTTTAATTATTTTAATCTCGAATTGCAATTTCATCTTAAAACAATTTTATGTAAAAAATTATTCGAGTGTCACAATTACCCTATTGTCACAATTACCCCAATTGCCTCTACATGTTTCATCAACTGGGCTCCACGATTTCCCAAAATGGGGATTATTGATCTGAGTGCAATTATTTGTTCGAGTCAGCTGCGGCAAAGGTGCGAGACAAGTGAAGGCGCCTTGGAATAAACAGCGAACCCGCGGGCTTGCGCGACACGACGCTGGCTGTGCGCCCGGCGGCAGAAGCGTCGTTCCGGTGGGCCCCGTGATTTTGCGAAACGTCAAAAGGGTGCGAAACGCATGCATTATGCATGGAAACATTATACAAAGGCGTGTTGCTCTCGCGCACGCCCGTCATTACCGGCTTACCTATGCAAATTTGTCTGGCCCAAATACGCCGACCGGCGGGAGGACTTACTGAACTTGTTCGCTGAGCGTCCGATGTCATTATTCCATAACCAAATTACACGTTGCAAGACCCGCGTCTCGTGCAATTATTATCTTTTCGGTCATTAATGCAACATTAACAATTTCCGAGGGGCCAATTTTAATAACGGGGACCGGGGGCCTCTCTCTCTTACACCGTCCAGCAAATGTCGGTATTAATTTGACTGAATTTGCGGTTTCTTCGTCATTTGTTGGACGTGACCGATATTTTTTTTTACCATTTCTAATAATTCATCACAACTGCTGTGATTCTTTTGTTTTGTTTATCTTGTTTTTTGAGTACCAACAACAACTTGCGAAATCTCAATTATGAAATTTGAAATTAAATCTAACGTGGTCTAAAAATGTAAACAATTTTGTAATACAGAATGTTTGAAAAAAAGGTATAAAATCAATCCATACCGCAAGAAAGTTAATGTAACTAAATAATAATGTCAGCGATTTGATATCGCCGGGTGATTGGCATCGGCGGTCGCGTTTGCCAAGAGATAAGCAACCAAAACAAGTCAATAGTATATGTACGCACAACCGGCAAACGCAGTGGCAGCGCCGATAAACCGAGTCCGAGGCGAAAGCGTATGGCGCAGCTGCCGTGGCCACATCTTGGATCTTGGCAGCGGCCGGAGAAAAGTGCGTGATGCATGGGGGCTGGTTGCTGTCCGCCGATGGGTATCACCATGACAAAAAGCATCGCGTGGCGACACACTCGCGGCCATCTTGCTGCAAGAACTGCTTATATTTCAATAGCCAATATCGCATGTCTCTTTTGTTTTCTTCGCCCCCTTTTTTTTCTTTCCTTTTTGTTTTCTCGCGCGATTTTTGTCCGCGCCAAACTGGTTCTCCCTTTGTTGTCAGAGGATTTGAACGAATATCACGCGATACGCTCGATCACTGCCATATTCGAGGCTAATGGCGTCGAATGCTTAAGTCGTTACAGACAGCCGGAGCCGCGTAAAAAGAATCTATTATTTCTCGCTCGCGAGCGCCAGCCGAGGGAACTATCTTAAAGTGTCGTTAGGAAGTCATCCATTATGCGCCAGAGCCGGCGTTCTCGGACCACGAAGCTTCGACGTACGAACGCCAGACACGCCCCCTCCTCTTCCACCCCTCGGTCCGTCTTTTTTGCCCCGCCGCCGGTCTGCCTCG
The DNA here is from genome assembly GCA_030522925.1 of Trissolcus japonicus. Classification (NCBI taxonomy): domain Eukaryota; kingdom Metazoa; phylum Arthropoda; class Insecta; order Hymenoptera; family Scelionidae; genus Trissolcus; species Trissolcus japonicus. Next base: position 11,794 of record JAPYZS010001639.1, on the reverse strand, counting down.
CTCGGTCTCGCTCTTTATCGCGCGTCATCTCCGCGCCCAGCTCTCGCTCCTCGTCCTTCAGGCACTTTTTCGTCGCGCTGTCTGCCTCTCCTCGTTGTCTTCTTATTCATCGCTCAGCTACTTCTGCCACGACAACTTTCTTTCAAGGTGTGCGCCCCGTTCTCGCGCCCGAAAGATAATGCCATTGAGAGGGTCGCGAACTTAAACACCCGTCTGAGATATTAACCGACGAATCGATCGTATCAATTCGTACACGTCACCCAGGTGACGAACCTACCCCTAAAACTGAGAACTGAGAACCGAGATCTCTCTCTCTCTCTCTCTCTCTCTCTCGATGTTTGCGTGCAAACCGCAGATGTGCGCTATACAATCTCGTCAATCTGAGCTTCGCTTCATCTTTTACGAGAAATCACAAAAAGGCGCGACAGCCTCTCGAATCGCCCTGCGGTCGAAGGGGTTGAATCATGGCGATTGCAGCATCACCGACCGATTAGTATGCAAGAGCCGTTTGGCTCGAATCGCGCTGATAAAAAATATATAAAAAACAACCGAGCCGCTGCCAAAGATGCGAACCCAATCATTTGGCGCGGCTCTTTGCGCACTTTTTGTCTGCAGTGTGTATCATTTCGGCGCGGCCGCATGCTAATGTAAATAAAAGATAAATCCTGCAAGACGGACGTTGTTTCTGCCCAGACGGCGCAGATAAGGCCCTGGCGCACGGCTTTATGAACGATCGATTTCGCTGCCTTATAATTAGGGAAGGAGATGTGTGCGTCGCTATAGCTTTCGGATAATTGACGACTGTGCAGTGACAGAGTCTTGCTTGGAAACCATCCAGGAGCTTGAATTACTCGACTGCAACGTTATATATTCTGGGCAATGGATTTTGTTTCATCTCATGATTTGTCTCACATTGTACAAATACTAATCTTACTTAGATGTTTTATATGACGTCATAAATTCGCTAAATAACTCATATATGGTTTCATACATCTTGTATAAAGTTCCATAGATACATTGTGAATTTGAATGTTCGTGATCGTCAGATGTCAAGTTGTTGATTTTGTCAAGGATTCGAAGTTGACAGTCAGAGTTTTGTTTTGACAGGTCGTTCATATATGGTTCTGTATGTGACATCTATATATGTTGCATATAAAAATAAAAATGGAACAGGAATTATTTTTGGCCCAAAAAGATCCGCAAGAAAAGTGATGACTGGTCCTGGTCGAAAGAATAAACGTCATCGTTGACAACGTCAAAGTATACCCTCTCACCACCGCGTGCGAAAGTTGCGAGAGCATCGTTGAAAACTTTATTTTATAATTCAATTTGTCGGAAGACGGTCGTTTATTCGGTCGGAAGCGGGCCCGATGGAGCGTAAAGTCTCGTAATGTCTGCGAGCCTGGTGTGCGTCGCCGTGCTCTCGTTCATGTGTGCTCGATTCGCGAGCAGACTTATGTCTTCGTGCGACAACTTCGACGAGCAACTCTTTCCGGAATTTTCTAATGTGCAGAACAAGCGAGCGCAACGCGCGGCCCCATTCGAGAAAACACGTTTCGCCCATAATCCACCGGCCATAAACTTGCAGCATGATTTTCCATATCGCCCTCTCCTTTGCTCGCGTTTTTTATTGTCAAGTTACAATCGCTGTTCGATTTCGCCTGGGACATCAAAATTGCACCAACTTTTCCAATTAAGGTAGAAATTATTCGAATCGTAAAAAAATTATAACGGCGAGCATAAACTGACCAATTTCAGGCTCGTCAAACCTTATCGAGTTATATAATTTTGTCACGCTCTATATTTTTTTTTCTTCCGAAGAACTTTACTGTGCCAATTCAGCCGTGGAGGTTTTTATAAGTTTAACATTTGTTGTGAATTGTATCTCGACAAAATTTTGAAATTCAGAACATGTTTTTTGATTTAAAATAAAAATGACGATTGAAAGCCATGTACATTTGTATTAAAGAATTTTCTTTTGAAACTGTTGTATTAGATGAATTATTTGCAACCCTGTCGGAGAGATAAAGTTTAATAAATGAAAATATTAAATTATAGATTATTATTTGCGGTTAGGTCCACTACAGGGGGTAATAGTAAAAATGAATGGGCACTTACGAGACCGACAATAGATCAATAAATGGCAATACGGTTATACTGCTCCCTGATTTGCATATAGCGATTAGATTGCAGGGCAGGTATTAGATGCGGACTCGGTACGTCTTAGACGTGCTATTCGAAGCTACATATTGCTATTCATGAAGCGAACTCGGTATCGTAATTTACATTCCAACGGAATTGTAGTTGATTGTTGTAAAAACGATAGTGCCTTTACCATTACGAATCCCCCTCCTTGGGACAGTTTCGAAAACCAAACGTTTTTCTCTGACGAAGAAGTTTAAAATTTATAACAAAAACTCCAATCTGACAGTAAAGTCACATCTTTGCAGCATCAAAATGTGAGGTTTCACATTTCCAACTTTGATATCAGACGTCTGATATAACCACCCCCAATTTTTTCTCTTCATAGTGAACCGCCATAATGAAGCAATATCGTCATTGATTAAAGCCGAAACCTCACCGGTTCGTTAACAGCAAAGGCTTCAAGAGAGGACACAAACTTACCGCGAGCTCTCAAGGAGCAGTCTAATTCATGCCGCAAAGTGGAATAGTTTCCGGTCTCGTGGAGAGCCAAGTCCCGGATCGCGAATTCAGAATCCGTAGATCGCAAGCGAGATACGAGGTCCGACCTGGGGAACGTGTGTGTGTGTGCACGAGTGTGTGTACGTGATAGTCATAACGGGCTCCGTGAAATACGCAAATGCCGGGCAGCTCGTAAAAGCAGCCAACCTCGAACAAAGCTCGCCAATAGCGCACCTATAATCCACGAGAGGACCGCCGCACCAAAGGCCCCATCGCCTGTCGCTGTTCATTTTCCTTTCTCATTTTCCCGCGTGTTTTATGTCTCAGACGCGCATTCAAATTCAGCCGTTTAAGGCTATTTACACACACGTGCGGCAACACCTCGACCTCGCCTGTAAATCAACCCTCAAAATTTGTAAAATACCTTTTCAAACAGTTCAAAAACTTTTTTTTTGCAGACAGAGAGAGAGAGAGAAAAAAGTTTGTTTACGATTTTTTAATTTAATCTGATGTATTTGTTGCTTGTGTATTGTTTGTAATTTTGTTGTTTGATTTTGTTTGCTTTTGTGTGTTTGTTTTGTTGTTTTTAAATTGTGCTTTTTCATTGTCGTTCAGGAATTCGCAATAATGAGAAGAGGTATTTCTCTTGCGATTAGACATTTGCAAAAGCTATCCGGTGGAATCCTAATACGGCGCGCCGGGTTCTTATCTAATTGAAGCCTATTACGGGGCTTTTAAAACTGAATAAATTTAGCTTGGCATTTAAGCCATTTTTGGAACATTTTATCCACTTAAGGCAGTACTATTGAAAAACAATTTTCTTCGAATTTGCTTTCAATTTCGTGTACTTTTCTTTTGTTTCAAACAAAATTTGTCATTAGATTACAAAAAACTAATGTGAGACTTGAAAACCAATTATCATAAAAAGCATTATTTAATTTGCTTAGTGAATAAATAAATAAATAAAAATGGAGTTTGAGAAATATTCACGTTTTTAAATTAAGAGAGAAACTTTTAGAAAATAAAAGTACATTGTGTAAACCAACCACCTTAATCGATCGGGGACCCCCGACTATGGTATTTTAGAGTTGACTAATTGGACCCTATTAAGGAGTTCCGGAACGGAATCAACTACAACAAATTTTAGTCCCACGTTTGAAATTCTCCCGGAATTCTCATTCTTGGGTGCCAGAACGACAAGGTCACGTTGCTAGATGGATTGGGTACTTATAATAATTACGGGCCGATCACAAGTAGAATTCACTGGACCTTCTGCATAGCCATTCCTAATGCCAAAACGTGCTCTGCCTGCTCAAACGTCTCTCTTCCGCATGCACGGATACGAGTTCTTCGGCAATCGCACTTTTAGGCTTGCAAAACAAGATGCACAAACTTTTTCACCTCATCATGCAACTCGAACCTGAGTTCTGAGTTTTCTTTTTTTTTTTTTTTTTTCTTTGAATTAAAAAACTACTTTCATCATTTCAACTTCTGTCAACCTTGCGTAGTCGCGAGAACAAGTCAGAAGTTTAAACAAAACCTCCGAGATAATGAACTCGTCGACGTAACCTGACACGTTTTTCGACCGACAGGTTCATATTCAGATCAGTCTCCTCTGATCGAGAAACACTTGTGGATACGAAATTTAAACTTGAACGAGCTGTTTTGCGTTTACCAAACAAACGCGCGCGGAAACAATCCCGGCTGCTGGATGATTGGCTCGCAAACTTCCACGGACGATTGAAGCTCCTCAATATGCCGAGGCGTTTTCCCTTGTAGTCTTCGCCGTTGCCTGACAATCAAAATTTTTCCCGTGGAAAAAGAACCTGCCGGCTTTGAAACGGCGGATTTGTTTTTCTCCGCTGCAACACGCTGATTGAATTCCGTTTAAACTCATCGCCCCGCGTGTTTTTCATCGCGTCTTTTTCATAACTTTCAAAGACAAGGATTTGCATCTCAGAACAAGACATTTTATTCCATTCCCACTCCAGAAGGAAGAGGGGGGTGTGGGGGAGATAAAAAAAGTTCCTTTCAAAACGAGCTATCGATTTTGCTCAGCGTCAAAAATTAATCTTCCCTGTTAAATAAAAGTCTTCGTGTCGGCGCTTGCACACATGTCTCCTCGGTCGGCAGTGGAGAAAAATTTTGAAGAGTGGCGACAAAAAGGAAACAGAGGAGGGGGATAAAACAGGCATGCAAAAGTGTGGAGGCACAAAATAAGAACTCCAAAGTCGCGACGTTTTTATCTTGCGAACAACATAGTGCACTTTCGAAAGCCGAGATAACCGGCGCTCGCTGACCGTTATATTATTGGGATACAATTATTATTTGTGCTTTTTCCTCGTGCGTGTTTATCGAGACGAGAAAGAGGTTTCGGTTCGAGACGAGACATCTGTAACTAATGACTCCGATAGCCGGTTACCGCTCTCCTCTCTCTCTCCTCTCGCATTTGCTCAGCAGCTTATGCGGGCCCCGTCGAGCAGCCACCCCTGCTCTTTTTTTCTGGCCGTTTTCTATTCATTCATTTTTCTTGCCGATCGGCGATAAAAATCGTCTCCGACTTTGACGTGCGCCGCGTCACTGACACACACACACACACCACGCGGCTCTCGGCCAATTCCGATCGGTTGATTCATGGTCGCGTCGCATTTAATAACTCATTTTTGTTTCGCGTCGACCAAATTTTTTTTTCGCCGACGAAATTTCACAAACGATCCCAAAAACTGATACCATTGATTTATGCACCCGGCGACTGGGTCGTCTTATTTTTCACGTGTCACATTAACATAAATAAATGTAATTCGCGCAAGGACCGAGCGTAAATGCGAGCCTTACGCGTGTCACGCGTAATCGGATAAGATGCAATCGACGGGTACCGTTGCCGGGCTTTTTAACGAGCGGAGCGAATGCCTGGCGCGTTTGAGTGCGAGACAAAAAAGCCCCGAAGATAGAGCAGCAGGGGGGAGGGAGAGGGGGCACAATTTTTTTGTTGCAAATTAGTCGGCGCGCGTTTGGACGCTCATAAAAAATCAATTTGCCGCGGGTGGCAAAAAAAGAGGAAGGGGGTGGGGAAGGTCGAGAGGACGTTACTTGTGCGCGCACAGCACTTCGCTTAATGCGGCCGAATCGGCCGAGAGAAAAAAAGGGGCTTGAAAGACGGACGCGACTCTCTCTTATGAGCGTTGCACACTTTGTTCGGGCCGCGACACACAACGTAATGGAATGAACCGCGAAGCGGGACAAAGGGGCTTATAAGAAGTTGCACCGTAATGGCATGAAAACCGGGTGTGCGAGAATTTTGTTTGGGGGAATTAAAATTGCGAGGGGAGATAAACAAAGTGGACTCGCCCCGAGTTATTAAATCGTGGGGCTGATGAATCCCCGGTAGTCATTTCATTTAGCACTTTCATTAAGTAACAACGTACTGAAGATGGTTGTAAATAGAAGAAACGTTGTGTAAGACAGCGCGCGGAGTTTTCGCTGTAGTTGGGAAGGGTTGCTGCTTTCTCGAGAGGAGTGACTCGGGGTGGCATTGAGTGGTAATATTTTAAAAGACTGCTGGTTCTGTTGGCAGCAGAGCAAGCTTCGCTCGAGAGCGCGGCTAATTCGCGAAGAAAGAGAGGCAGAAGGAGGAAAAGCAGCGAGACCGAGTGGAAGAAGAGGCACGAAAAGGAAGAGTGAGCGAGGGCGTTACCTCGCCGTTATCTCGCTGGTTCCCCGGATGAAATATCGGCTGGCAGTTCCAGGCCTGCAAGTCGCTCTTCCCACTCTCTCTCACTCTCTCCCTCTGACTCGATACGTCTTCAAGAATGAATCATATTAATCGATTCGGTATCCCGGCTAACGTTTTGCGCACTGACACTGTACAGTTTTGTTTCGTCAATTTGAATAATGTCTCCGATTTCAAATTTCGATAGCATGAGGTTCAACCCTTATAGAAAAGTACTACATATATTTGCAGTACTTTTTTAGTAAATTGGGCAACACCACAGAAATTTGTGTTATCACCCTTCTATATTTTTCCGTACGGAAACCACGAGGTTTAACATGATGTACTTTCTGGACAAGCCATACTATGGTTGGTTTCCAAAAATTGTTTAATGTTTATGATACTGTCAGACCGTCGTATGTTTATGTTGTCATGTCAATATTTGAGAGGTTGACAGTTTTAGTTTTGTTTTGATAGCGACGGAGTAAACGTCGTGTTCTAAGCAAATAAAGTTATTTTATTTATGATGATGATTTACGATTATGATTTCGAAATGAAATTTTGATTTCGCTCTCGAGATTTCTGTCTCGCGGGTTAGACAAGTTAACTGGGCGGATTAGCATGATCTTGACCGAAGCCATCGATCACCCCCGCGGCGGCGCTATCGGTAAACGTTGCAGAATGGAAAAACGTGTAGCAAGGCTCGACACCCGAGGAAACGGATGAAGACCGGGGGAAGGATCCATCATCGTCGAAAATTTTAATTGCCAGCGATGACCCGGGCAATCTCCCGTGGGAGGGTGAGCAAATCAATCGCGGTCGTTGACTTATCAACGAGAGGCGACTATTACTTTTGCGCGTGTGCCGAAAGACGAGCGGTTGGAATGTGTGCAGGTAGGTCGTGCGAGGCGCCGGGTAGCGAGAGATAGGTGGTTGGCTACCAACCGAGGCGAAGATCGTATACGCGAGAGTAAGTGCCATTGATCCACGAAATGCCCCACACCTTAGCACGCGCGCCATTGTGCTCGACTGAATTTGCCGTCGCGACGCTCTCCGGCGCTTTTCGGACAATGCGCCCCTGCAAGAGGGAAAGAGGATGCCGGCTGCAGAAAGGGGGAAGCTTCCGACGAGAACTCCGCAGCCCACCGCGCGCTCGAGTGCAAATTTACTTTTGTTATTTGCACTTCAAGGGTTTTCCTTCCAGCAACGAACGCCAATAAAAGTTGGATTTATGAAAGAGCCCGGGAATATTATAATTGTTTGATTAGGTTTCCACGTATACTTAATGAGCTTGCGATTACCAATTCGGGGGCTTTGTTCTCGATGGTCTTTCAAAGATGATCGCTCTTTCATCTGACGTTATCACATTTTTCACATACAATTTTTTTTTGCATTCGGGGTAAATTTAAATACAGGTCAAAATCAAATTTTCATTTAGAGTTTAATTAACGAAATCAGATATCAATACGCGGCAAAACATGGTGACAAAAAAAAAACATGTCTGGTCTGTTTTTACACGGAAAGTGTAACGTTTAGTTTTTTAATGTACTTTTTGGTAGAATGTAGAAGTTGAAAAAGTATCATGTCAAACATGACAGGCAAGGCATAACACAGTCCATTTGTGAACTTGTTAATTTAATGTTTTATTCAAATTTCATATTTCCATTATGAAATTCTGAAAATAATTTCACAACCATTTCAATATTACTGAATAATTTAAGATTACGACCAGAAAAATATTTATTTTTACACGTTTGAAAAGTTTTATTAAAAAACTTGACCACACAGTTTGAATAAACTAAAAAAATGAATATGAAATCACGAATTGTCGAGAGACAATGTGGAAATGATGAAAATGTAAAATTTTTTATTCTCAACTTGGTCGATTTTTTTTTAATGAAGAACTCGAACAGTTGCGCAGAGATGTAGGCCGCGTCGCCCTGATAGGCGCCGCGAATTCGGGTCCGTAAAATATTTCCGGTCCCCGAAAAGGGGACGGCAAGGAAACGAAAAGGGAACACGGTGACAATGCGATCTCGATGGAATGGCAAGTATGGTCCGCTGAAATGAACGTGACTTATTCCTCGGTCGGTATCGCGGCTCGAATTGCGCGCGGATGTTTCAAATATTTGCCGCTGGCCCTCGCGCCGACCCGGACTTATTGCCGGCGCGGCTGCGCTCCGGTTTTTCCCACGTTATTTAGTCGATTGTACGGACCCGAAAGAAATGCTTGGTGGCGCGGGATACACCCGCGCTTTATTTGCTTGACAAAAACAGAGCGGAACCCAGCTTTTTGCAGCGCTCGCTCTCTCGCATTGCTCGATATAATTGTGGCCGATAAATTGAAATAACATTGTTTGTGGCGTGTTTCCAACTTTTTTAATTAGCTTCGTATTCTTCTTCCCATTTTTTTCTCTCTTTCCGCACGCTTCTCGACCGCTCTAATGATGATGTACTTTTTTTCTGTTCCAGGTATGTACCCGAAGCCGATTTCCGCTGCGAATTCGATGTTCAGGAACATAGGTAAAGTAAAGAGAATTACTATTTATGATGTTTTTGCATCGTTTAAATGTTTCATTCGATTTAGAATAATCAGTGGATTGTATATAAATATACCAATAAAACTGAGCATTTTGACACAAGAAACAAAATTCGTAATATATTTATTATATTTTATATATTTTAGAGATATAGTTATTCATTTCACACATACTTCGGAATATAATTTATTTTTAAAGAAAACAATGACATGAAAGATAATAAATCAATTTTGATACAAAATCATATGAAACAATATGAAACAAAATTTTTTGTTCTTCCTCCCGGCGTGCACTACAAAACACGAATTCCAGATCAAGTTTTCATTTATGAAATTCATTCACAAACTTGTTATCTACCGCACAATTCGCGATTCAACTTTCCAGTGATATCTCGACATCTTACAATTCAAACACAAATTCAATCTTTTATTCATACTTAAGATTTCGCGTACAAATAATGGCATACATAAAACATACAGTTTAGAAGTGTGACAATGACGAAAGTTTGCGCCGAAAAATCCGATACAAACAATTCTGAATAGATTTATCCAAAGTTTGCGCGACAAAACAAAACGCGCTCTTTTTTTTTCTCGCTGCAACTGTACAATAGAGTATAAGAAAAACTGAAAAATATAGCTCTCATCGTTGATACTGTCATCGAGATCTCTGATATAACGTACCGCTTTGTCGCGGCGCATAAACACGCCTAATTCATGTTGCTTTGCCATGTAAATGTGTCATTAAAGCGTGATTCGGAACGGCGACGAAAGTCAAAGTGGAGTTGTGATGAAGAAAAATAGACATTGGTAAGGCCACGGTTGGGCTGACTGACAATGACATGCTGCCAATAAACGCCGGCAGTGAGTCCTCTGTTCTTTTTGATTAAAAGCTTTTAAAGGATGGCTGTGGAAATTGTAATCGCAAATTTCACCAAAGCAATCTACAACTCTTATTTGACCTGGTATTTATGATATCTTTTTTTCTTTTTCTTTTTTTTTTTTTTTTTTTTTGAACCGACTTTTATGCAACCGATCAAAATATAATTCGCGACATTTATTTTATACTTTTGCACTCTCGGCGCAGACGGAATACAATTTATTATGTTTGCACGCGCACGGTTAAAGGGAATGATCGAGTCGGTTTGGGTCACAGGTGAAGCAGCGCTTAATGTTACCTGCCCATTAGTAATTGTTAGGTTTATCGTTAACTTGGCTCGATCGATTGACTGACGTTCGGAGGCTGCGTCACTGTTACAAATTTCACAAAGGAAATCGGTCAAATATTTTTGAATGTTTCTTCGTTTGTGCAATTTTTAAACAAAATTTTATTACATTTAAAAAAATACATAATTTACCATTTTTGTATGCCCATAAATAAAAAAGTATATTAAAATAAGAAATTCTATTAAGACAAAAAAAATTTAAATTTACATATATGCAATATGTAATATTGTTTTGATAGAAGAAGTCAGACTTTTATTTTCGATTAGGATTTTAAGATGATTCCCCTAATTTCCAATTTTATCAGAGATGAAATCCGCGAATAAAATACATCTGGATCAGTGTTATCCGTCCAACTGAACGTTTAGCGACTGAAATCAGCGAGCGCCGCAACATCAATTATAACCATAGAACCAGACCCGAGTGAATCCGAGCGAATAAAAGTACGAATAATCTCTGCGCTCATTTGGACAATATAATTTGAAATGCAATTGATCGAAATTACGATCCGACGAAAATATTTCAGCGGGATTGTCCGGCTGAGTTAATTAAGCGCATGTAATCGAGACACGCCGAAAACATTTTGGGTTGAAATAAATTTTGACAAATTTATCACTCTGGATCGAATTGTATCAATTGGACGCGTCGACTGGCCGACGAAACTCGACGATCCCAAATGTTATTTGTCAAAATTGTTTTATCCGCGAATTCGCAAATGAGACGTGAACGTCAGCCAATGAAAGCGAAGGTGCGGCTCGACAGAGAGGTCTTGTATCTCCGTCGATCAGCACGCGCGCACGCCATCTATCTCCCCTCTTTGGTTTCAAGACCGATAACGAACTATCGCACTTGCAAACTACAACAACGTGGCTCTCATATTGTTGGCTGTTCCGTCCGCAAAGTTTTACCACGGCTGCATCGTCACGGAGTTGTCTCAACATTGAATTCGGTGCGCCTGGCGTGCTTCAATCTTTGTTTCCGGCTCAATTATTCCAATCCAATCGTACTTATATATAAATACAAGTTACCAAACTCTTTCCACGAAATACATTCATAGCACCTGCAAACTAGTGTTATTTGTTAGAAAGTAAAAAAATCGCTCCGGAATTTGTATATGTATGCGATAAGCTCAATTGGCAAACTGTATTAATTGAGCCGGTTGAAATGATATTTTGAAAAGTACGAGTTCTCATGTATATGTCACAACAATTTCCGATGATTTCCTTTAATTCTGAAGAAAATATGCAATTTATAGTTCTTACGATGGTCTTTACGTCGATTATAAAGTTTTCGATGAGAGCGCAATCAGAAAATAATTTCATTTGAAATCGCAACCCAAACCGATAATAACTGAAGCGAAAGAAAAATTTTATCTCTATTGAAATTTTTAAACTCAGAAAACCCGAAGTGGTATAAAAACCTGTTAACATCTTGGAAAAATCAAAATTTTGTATAAATAATTGTATTAATAATAATATATAAAACTATCTTAAATAAATATATTTATGTATTATACTTTGATGTCTCTCCGAAAACTTTTGAATAATTATACAGAACTATAAAATTAAAATTCATCGTATAACAATTATTTCTCAGGTGTTTGACGCAAAAAAATACGTTTGATGGAAAAACGACCTGAAACTCGATTTATTAAAATGATCGTAACTTGTAAAATTCTAAAG